>JAOEHT020602504.1:0-15896 GCA_025448195.2 Parazoanthus atlanticus | reverse complement strand
AGGATTTTCGGTCCACTGGCCCACCCCCCTAGGGGCATGTATGGGGGAAATATCGGGGAATTCGTCGAGGCCTGGGGCTGGGAAGAAACGAGGAGCAATGGTAACAAGTATTCTCACAAGTGCAGCAGAATCATTAGGGACCTTAAGAAGCTGGGACGCGAACGTCAACGAAGACGGCTGCTGAATTTTTAACTTTCTGGTTTCCCTTTTCTTGTTTGTATAACTCACTCATTTCTTTTTTGTTTTACCTGAAGGTGTGTGAATATGAAAAATTAGAAGCTTTATTTTGAAGCCGCATGAAGATTGAAATGATTGATACTCTAACGTTCACGTTCTCTATAAAACTCCAGAATTGAGCTTTTCACATTCTGTTTTCTAAAGATGACGGTGGAAAGGTGGCACCAGCCAGCTGGTTGCATTCCCATGTGAAGTCATCATATTCTGTAATTAAGTCTATTGTTTGGTAACATTCTCGTTGACGTTCGCGTCCCAGCTTCTTAAGGTCCCTAATATGGCGACGGGAGATGTGAAAAAGGTAAGACTTTGCGGTTTTGTTCTTAAATTTTTGTGTTAATACTTCTGGCATCTGCATTCAGTCTTTGTAAAAAGTCATTTACCTGTTGCTCTATGATGTTTGGAACTCATTTGCATAAAAATAACTATACGGAAGTAAGGCATTGAATTTCTGTCATGCTTGACCTCACTTGAAGAACAGAATCGTGACCTTTCTATTATTTTCTTAAAATTCTGTATAGGTATTGTTTCAGCTCCAAGAGAGCCGGAAGGCTTTAGAGATTTATGACGATGATGTATATGACAAGGTACGAGAGGCTTTTGACCTTGGTAAAGATACAAAAATTGTGCTGCAATCGTATGATGAAGACTGTTCAGAGTGGTGCGATATTGCAGAAATATCTATGTGATATTGTGCCTGGATTTTGTACCATTTCCTTAATGACTCCCCTCTTGAACCAATTGCCTTAATTTTTAGGAACAGAGGGATAGGGGAATTACATGTCTGTGTCAGCTCTAGTCCCCAGTGAAAATACACCTACTTTCCCAACATTTAAAATGTAATTTCCCTACCCATCCCCGGGGGTCAGGGGGTGGGGGAAACAAATGACTAGTGCATAAGTGCCTGAGTCATACTTTTGTCATCTCATGCTTAGGCTTTGCACAAGCTACAGCAGTTAAATGCCACTTGGAATTATAATTCCCCCACCCTTAGTGAGTCTTTCATTCAGGCTAATTTGTGGAGCATCCTTTATACTTAATTATAGGCATATTACATGCACATACAATACATACGGTCTGTATATGTTACAGTTTCTGGCGATCGATAAGAAGTCTGCAGGTTAACTGCATACTGAGCTATACAATTTCTGTCTGGCTACTTAGCGCCAGTTTATATTCTATTCAAAATATATCAGACGCTGTTAAGTGTTGAATGTAGCACCAGCAGACTATATTTAAAAGTATAAGCATCTTTAAAAACTCTAAACAGTTGGAATTGGACGCCATTTTCAGTGATGGAATGATTAAAGGATGTTCGAGTAACGCAAAGCTGCAAAAACTAAAAAAGGTAAAGTAATACTGCTGTATGTTATTGGTTCCACTTTTACTTACATGTACAGCAAGATTAATTTTGACTAAACTATAAATGATAATTTAAATTACCTGTGCCTTGAAAACGTCCTGATAACTTGGAGTTCTACCCAGTTGGTCCACCACCATGTACATCGACAGAAACAGAACGAAGAACATCGCCCCTCCAAGTAAAGCAACCCATTTTCTCATTTTGAAAATATAACGAACTGAAAGACAAAATCAAAATAATCTAACCTCCACTTTTTATATCAGTAGTTAAGTTATTTTATGGACGCCATCTTCAAGCGCCACGAAACTAGTACCCAGTCCAGTAAGTCAGTCCAATAGGGGTTCATTTTTCAATCGATAGATCATCGTTACATATTCGGATAAACTCGTACTCCTTCGTGTCCAACTCGGTGTTCTACTTGCTTGTCCTGGCCTTGTGCTTGTCACGCAAAAAAACTGCAACGAAGGATTCTTGCTAAACTGAGAAACTTTTTTTTCAAAGGCACAAGTAGATACATAATATTGCACAGATTTGAAGAGAAAAACATAATGGCTGAATTGAGCGAACTCCGAGCAGATTTGGAAGAATTAGAAAATCTTGCCAAGGAAGCAAAGCGACCACGTGCGAAGGATCTTCTTCAACGCGAAGTGCTTCGAGTGACAGAGCAAATTAAGGTCGCAGAAAGGACTGTACCTAAGAACGAAACTACACAGGCTACTCCAGAAGGAGAAGAGAAAGCGAGAGTGCAAAAGCCACATATCTACACAACGAAAATCACGTCGTATGGCTGGGATCAATCTGAGAAATTCGTGAAGTTGTACATTAACCTTGAAGGTGTTGAGAAGTTACCAAAGGAGAAACTTGATGCGAATTTCAGTTCCAAGTCAATGGATTTAGTCGTGCGTGAGTTGAAAGGCAAAAACCATCAGCTACAAATCCGTAATCTGCTGTACGAGATCATTCCGTCAGAGAGCTCCGTAAGAGCAAAGTCTGGAAATGTGACGGTGCTGATGAGAAAAGCTTCGACGAAGACTTGGGAGTGCCTAACAAAATTGGAAAAAGCGGAAGTTGACAGGAAAAAGCCCAACGTTGACACAGACAAAGACCCGTCTGAAGGACTGATGGATATGATGAAGAAGATGTATGACGAAGGCGATGACGAGATGAAGCGAACAATTGCAAAGGCTTGGACAGAATCCAGAGGCAAGCAGGAAGGTTTGGCCGGCTTCTGACAGTAGCAACAGACTCTTAGGGGAGGGGTGGGTATGTGGGGGTTGAGGAAGCTTGGAAAGCTTTAAATGCAAGTAGAGCAGTTTGCCTGACTCATCATGGTAGCAACATACTATTGGGGGAGGGGTGGGTTTTGAGGGAATATGATGAGGCTTGTACAGTAGCTTGCAGATTTGTCACGGTGGCAAGTGACTCTTGTGGGAGAGGTGTGTAGATGTGCAGGCAATGGATATGATGCATGAAGAGGCTATGATGAGATAAAGAGAACTGTTGCAGACCTACCAACCCCTGAAAGTAAAAAATCTGGAGACGGACTAAAAACCCCAGGAGATTTCAATATCTACAATTTGTATTTGTCTGTGGCATTTAACTACTACTACTATTACTACTACTACAGTAGTTAACTACAGAGAACTGTTCACTTATACATGTGTTCTCAATTATAAATTACTGTTGCCTTCTTTGACAACTCTTGAGTTGATTGCCAGTTTTCCATTTGTTATCTGTTTGTGAGCCCAAAATAACATTTTCCATATCAAAACAAACTGTTAGAGGTTTACTAAAATACCTAATTATTTTTCTAAAAAAAAAAACGGGAGATTTCAGGTCTTTGTGAGGAAACCGTGAGAAAAGGGGGAAAAAACAGGAGTCTTGCACCGAAACTGAGAGAGTTGGCAGGTCTGCTATTTCAAAGGCTTTGACAGATAGCAGAGCAATATGCATGACCTGTGAGTTGTGGGAGGGTAGGTAGGTAATGCATATGGTGAGGTTGTATGACAAAAGCAATCATGGGAAGGAGGGATACTGTACTCACTCCAATTTATTTTGGGTAGGGATATGCCATCGGAGTCATGAATTTCCAACCTCTTTCAATAGTAAATTTGGTTCATTTTCTTCTGATTTTAATACCTTGTAGAGAAATTTCAATTTTCTGGGGTGTAAAAGTATCAGACTTTCCAAAAAATCATCACCCATTTTAGAGAAGCCTGTTTGAAATGCATAAACCGACACCCTATTCTATCTTGAAAAACATGGGAGTACCCCCCAACTAGAAGATATAGGGATGGGAATACTCGATAGTGTTGAATATCTTGATCAAATCTTACTATCTAAATTTGAGTTTTTGAAGGAGCTGAAATCCTGTGGCTCATTTGACAGTTGATTTATTGGTAAACATGTATGTTTAGCAACTGTTGAAAGTTCTTACACCGTTGCAACCAATTCACATTTAAATGGCACTGGCTTATTTTGACAACCCTGTTAGTATGTGAACATGAATTTGGTTACAAAATGTGGTTGTATGAAGACCGAGAATCTCAGTTTTTAAACTGTGATGTGTATTCTCAGATTGTTTTGGAGAAAGATACACAGTTATCATCATTCTTGTGTAACCAAACTACTTAAAAGTCAAAGATGAAGCAAGCAACAAAGAGCTTCATTGTAAAAGCAGAAGAAACGTTTAATAAAGTAAAACCTAAAATTCAATAAAAAACATTTTTCCTTCATATCTGAAGTTGACAGATTTTTTTCAGATGTACTGCATGTTTTCTTGAAGTCTCATAAACTTGCTACCTGAAAAAGGTACAAGTCACTCTAAGGGGATTGGCTAGAGTAAGAGCTTGGTGAAAATGTTTGTATGATAGACGAGATACCAAGAATTCTTGTAGCACTTGGTCAAAGTTCTGGTGACGAGCTGAGTATGGTAGAGGGGGTGGCAAGGGCTTTGCTGTCACAGTTCATGAAACAGATTTTTCTCTTCACAAACCAAGAATATCAACTCTTGAGATCCCCTTTTCCAGTGTTGAAAATGGAGTACTATGAAAAGTTAAATTTACTCTTGCCACCCTCACCCCACCCCCCTAGAATATGTTGCCTGACTTTATATGAATGTGGCTCAAAACCTCTTGTGTGAAGGCTGAGGGTGACAAATTTGGTTCATTAGCTTTATCATCAAGAGGCTTCAACAAGGCCAGCAGCAAGCAGTTTAGCTTGGCAGGTCAAGAAAATGCTTGTACAGTAATTCACATTAATTTTGAGCTTTCACGAAATTTAATGGGGACAAATACTTTTGACTGGTTTTACTAAAATTGAAAAAATAGCTATCTTAAAAATGGTTGACTTTGGAAAAGTGCATACCAATGGAGATCATTGCTATATAGTCGACTCAAGGCATTTCTAATACTAAAACTGCTTCTGACTACAACAGAATTCAAATTTAGGTAATCAAAATTTCCCCCAATCTCTTTCCATCTAGGTAGTATCAGTACCCTTTTCACTTTCCAAAAGTCGACCCTTTTTGAGGTAGCTGTATACAGTAGATATACAGATACATACCACATGTTTTACTTAATTTCAGTTGGTGCTTCAATAGTGTTTGGCCTTGTTTAAGAAATTGCATTTGTGTTGGGCTTAGCTTAATTCCAAAGTTATGACATTGGATTTTTTAAAAAAAAATAACCCTTGGTCTTGACCTACAAGTTTTACAAGAAGTGTATTTGTTTTACAAGCAGTATTAAACTGAATACAAAAATAAAAGTTGTGTTTTGACCAAAGAGTTTTGTCGTTATTGATGGTGGGGAGGAGGGGGTGGATGGGGGGAAACCTGGGAGCAAAGGAGGTGGGAAGCGGGAAAGTAAAATGGCAAAAAGCAGGAGGGGAGAAAAGGGAAATCAGGTTTTGGCATCACTTTTGGTTATACACTGGGAAGGGAACCTGGGAGCAAGAGGGGAGGCAGGAGTGAAATGTATGGGAAGCAGGCAATTTAGACCCCTTAGCTCCGCCTCCCTCCCTCCAACTGCTCCCCAAGCTGCTGCTACAGAAAAATTTTAGGCCAGGGTACATGAGTACAGATGCTATACTAGTAGTATCTCTGGGTTTCTGAGGATGGTGCCAAACAATCCACTTTCAACTTATTCGTCTTGGTATCTAATTAGATTTGTACCCAGATTCCAAGCAGCTAAACCACTGGTGCAACTTACAATGAGCAGACAGGCTCGAAAAATCCGGACACAGATCCAGCCAGACAAACCGACCCTCGTGGCTGCTGCCTGAGAACCCCTTTACGATCTGCTGGCTCGCAAACAACAAGGTTTACGACCAACCATAAAACCCCAGCCCACATTTGGAGTAAACTATTTTAATATTACTTGAATTGCTATATAAGTTTGGTGGGTGGGAAATTAAAGGTGGGGCGGATGGTGGATCAAACTGTACAAATTTACGAGCTTTTTTAAACTAAACCTCACCCCAACCTGACCAACCATAACCTTAACCCTACTATATATGACGTCCATCCAGGTCCTGCTTACATGCGGTAATGTGGTGCAAGTGACATACGGATATAAGTGGATAATTGTGATCGGATCGTGTGCTATTGCAGTGTTTGTTCCAATAGATTCCTATCCCAGACAAGAGATACGATATATTGTGGAAATCAGGGGCTGCAGAGGGAGGGGGTTTAAGCTCCCCTCCCCCCATTTTTTTGCTCGCATTTTCTAAGAAATATAAACAGTATCTCTAGCATGGTCAGAAACTAAGGTCTTAAGACTTGCCCCGGGCAGCATGCCCCACACTTTTAAAGCTGCCCCGCTGCCCCTTGAAATGTAGTTAAAAGTTCAGTCATGCACAAGTCACCATGATGCTGCTGGAATCTGTTAAATTTTGTTGAAAGCGAAAACAGAACCAAATAAAAGTGTGGCTCAGGATTTTATCCCTAGCTGGCAATTCCCAAGACAAGAACAACTTCATCTACGGCTCGGACTAGCAATATCTTGAGTGTTTGTCTTTAGAAGATATTTTCATGTTGAAATGGTTCCACACTACACAACGTCTGCTTCTGAACCAAATGATCGAGTCATCTCATGATATCAAATGTTCCGTCCCTAAATGGCATTTCAGGCTCACAAATTATTTAAGTGTTTACAAAGTTTTCGACTAAAAAAATGGGGTGTAAGAGGCGAGGGAATGCAATCCCAATTCTTGCTTATTTGTTGACAAATCACTCAAAACAAAACAACTTGTTGATAATAAGCGTATTTTTGCATCATCAAATTTTATATCTTAAGAACTCAAACAAAGTATCCTGGATAAGAGCGGGGTTTCCCTAAAAGATTTAGATCGCTAAGAAACTTGGCCAGTCTCTCGGAACGGACTAAATGCGATTAGTTGAAGTGCTATAAATACCCCATGACTTTCCTACGCAGGGCTTTCAAAACAAGCCAGCGGCTGTTGGAGTTCTGCCAACTACTTCGAGTTTCACCGCCGGCTATTTTCTTGTCTATTAGCAGCCCAGTACAACTTCAAATTAAACCAACTCGATTTAGCAAGACACGGCCCGTTCACACTTAAATTTGCAAAATTAATTCTGATTTACAATGGCAAATAGATGTCTTCCTTTAACTGCATCCGTTTCCTTCGCTGGTTGTAAAAAAGCGAGATTATTTGCTGCATTCGTTGTTTGTTCCCGAGGAGCATACACCCAGATCCCCCACCATTTTTAGTCCGTCGTCCTAATTTACTACTTTTCTCGGGCAGCCACCTTCTCCAAAACATTTTGAACGCCCTACCTATGACATGTTTTTTAAACTAATTTGAACCCAAATTACCGTTTTACAAAAGTATCATTGGTCCTGTGCGAATTTCAATTTGCAAAATAAATCTTTCACAAGATAAAATTGCGAAAAAAAAATTGTTCAAAATTTCATATTGCCAAATAAATCTTTCGCAAGATGAAATTGCGAATCTTTTTTTCGCAAAATGAAACAGCGAAATATTGTTTCGCAAATAAACTTTTGCAAAATGACATTGCGAAAAAAAATATTTCGTTTCGTTTCGTTTGGCAAAGTATCATGAGCCATACTTCCTTGATTTCACAGCTCACGGCGCATGAATCAGTTTTGAAGTGACTTGTTTACTCGATTCAAGCGTCTTTGCACACAGAGCGCATGAAAAGGCTTCAACAAGGTGAAGCTTCAAATCTCAAAATGTGCAAGTACGATCTAGAAACCCTGATTTTAAGAAAGTAGAATCATATATTGTAGGCAACTGACGAGGGATTGTGATAATTCACGTTACAATTTGACTGAACAGCGATCAGAAGTTTTAAAAATCACCTGATAACACAACCTTTGCGCCTCCACGAAGGCCTGATCGCAGGTTACACAACCGACGATGCCTGATACTTGAAGCACAATCGACGCTTTGTACAAAGTTGCCCGATACACGATAGACGATGTCTGATACACGGTTCACAGTACAAGATCTATTTACATGATACCTGTCTGACATTTCCATTCTACTTGCAAACTTGAAACTAAAACACGCGCCCAAATTTAAAAACTATTTTGTGCAGTTTGAAGATGTGAACCATCATCCAGACCGCCTTTAGGTTTTCTGGCAAATTCATACTAATTGCGTATGATTATGTGTTGCCAAGATTGCCGCCTTCAAAGCTTTGCACTCTTTCCTCAATTCAGCTCCGATATTTTCTCGGAGACAGAAAATGACAAGAATCTTTAGACTATGAACTTCTTTCTCTCTCAACTGTCATCATGTCATCTGTTAAGGGACAATTTTTTCTTTCAGAACAAAGCTCGAATGTTAGTTGTCACTTGTGACATCTTCAATTCGCGATATTTTTGTCGATTTCTCCGTTCATATGTTAAAACTACGATCTGCTACACATAATTTTTCAGCCCTACAAGTAAAAACAGGTTAGTATAATATTATTCGTATTTGCAAAACTCGCTTTAAGAAAAGGGAATTAAACATGAAATCGAATTGTAAGCCAAGACCGTGCACCAAGCCAAATCTCTCATTGCTATCGTTGCCTTTTTCTGTTTACCCGTTAGAAATCGTGTGTTGGTGTAAAGTTGTTTTTGAAATTGCAGTGGACACCAACAAGAAAATAACACGGCGGTTGCTACAGTGCACCAAAGTATCTCCACTACCCACTACCCACTCCCTTAGCAAATGTTGGACAGTTCTCCAAATCTTGAGTTGTACTGCTAATACTGAGAGGATCAGAATGCAAATACAACATTGATTTAATTTTGGGACACATGGATTGGAATATCATCTAAAATATTTTGGACGGCTTCAACTATAGAGCGTTAGAAGTATACATGGTCAATCGACTTAGTTTTGTGACTACTGCGCTTGCGCGCAGTCACTATTGCTATCGTGTGAGTTTTCCGTGAGTAAGTAAGTAACAATATACTATACTTCGGAGCCAATCAGCACACAAAGACAACCAAAGTTCGGGCAATGCGAGCAGAACGATGATTTGCCGATAGTTCCTGATGGCAAACGAAACTGCCTCATGGTTTTCAGTGAGTCGATCTGAATTTTTGAAGGAAAAAAACTTTGCTATTTGAGATGAGTTCGCTTATATTATTTAACAATTACTTCTGGCAGCTTTCATATTTTGTTTTTAACCGGCCAGATGAAAGGTTGCATGGCTTTTTTTTCAGCTTTTAGGTAGATATTTACGGATAATTTCAAAACCTGATTTGACAACGTGTGACAAACAACGCTTGCCCTTACTCCACAATTTGGACATAAATAAGCCTCCACTGAGCCTCTTCGGAGAATAATTGAGCCCGCTTAGTCATGAAGCCGTTGAAAAAAAGCTCCCTTTAAGCCAGGAAAGTATGTGCTTCTTCAGCCTTGTAGGAATATTGAGCCCGTATACGCTTTTGGAGGAAATCAAAACACTAAATTTCAAGTAGCACGTGATTCTCAAACTACTGCATGCATGCAAATTTTTGAATGGTCGAGTGGAAGTTGTGGTGAATCATACCCATAGCTCTTGTGTTATTATTGCTGACAGTCAGGTTGATAAGTTAGATGTAAATAAAACAATCTTTCAAACTCAAACAATCTCCTATCATGCACCAAAATTTGGACTATTTTTAATACATTCATATTCCCCTTGAAACATATGAGAATAATTATATAGGTCAAATATTCTCCTTTTTACAGATTTTCCCCTTCTACATATCCGCAGTAGTCACATGCGCCTCTTGAGCGCCTATTTTAATATATAATATGTTTAAATGTCTGTTGTCTACCGAAGGTTTTAGGCCATGATTGGTTGCAGGTATTGAGTTTGAAATATTGGGCCATACCGTGTTCAGTGTTATTGCCTGTTATTTCTACAGTACAAAATGTGCAACGTTGTTAAGTTTTGCCTTGTATTTTTAGTACCGTTATCCAGTTGTACAGGTACATTTGACTCATATAAAGAATATCAAAGATCATTAAAGCTTAAATGTTTGACATCGTCGTTTGTGTAAGCGGAATTTAACCAGGTTTATTCCAGAGTTTGTTCCAATAGATTCTCATACAAAAGACACCACTGTTGGATGATAATGTAGCGGACTGAATGTTTAAAGTTGAGCGATCACAAGCCACCACGATGTTGAAACAATGAAGTGAACCTTGTATCTTCCGCACATTTAACGTCATTTGTCCTGCACTGGTAGAAACAATTGATCCATAAACTAAACAGCCCTCTGTTACAAACTACTCAATCGTGTTGAAAGCGAAAGCGGAAGAAAATATGGGATGACACCGACTATAGCTGGAAGATCCAAAGACAAAAAGGTCATCTACGTCTGATTAGCAATATCTTGAAAGTTTATCCTTAAAATCATATTTACTTCTTTCCTCTGTAATGGCTCTGTACGCTGTGCAAGTTCGGCTTCTGGCCAGTTGGCTTGTGCGCTTCAGCACGGGGAGCATCTTTGTGGTGAAACTGATGAGGATTTTGTGCAATCCTTGTTGCGACGGCGTGTTCTGGTTTCCCTTGGAAGTTTCTGCTCACCTGGTACTTGCTGGCGACGCCTTTATCAATTGCCGCTTGTGCGTTCATGTGATCAGGAAGAAACCGACCCTGGTTGTCTCTATATCCCGACATTTTTTGAACCAAATAGTGAAAGTTCTATGCACACACTCTCATTAACACGCAAAGCGAAAGTTATGGGCGCTTCCGGGAAAACGCGCAAGCTTGCCAAAATATATCTAACACCCCAGTCTCCTCCGCTTCCTTATTTAGAGTGCACTTGTTCGCGTGACGTCATGGAAAGCAATTTATGTTTCTACCCCAGGCCACCTTCGTTTTCGCTCCCTGCGAAAAAACCTCAACTATGGCAAGTTTGGGGTAAAATATGCTGCAGTTAAAATCTGGAATGAAACGCCCTTAGAAATAAAAAGAAGCTTGTAGGAAAAAATACAAAGACTATCTCCTTCAAATAATAAATGTTAGTGTTGTTTCTTTTTCGGAAAAAGTTTTCTCCTACAGTACTTGGACAATTTTCTTGTACTTTATATATTATAAACTATACACCATGTAAAGTCCAATATATTCTGAATCTGCTTTAAGTTACCGCCTTTCTTACTCTGTACAAATGCAGAAGGGTGTGGGGTTGCCTGACTAACCCCTTGGGTTGTAAATTCTGCACCATCCACTCTATCAATTGCTTTATACTCTATTTTTTATAAATACAATATGTGGAAAATAAAGACTGTTATACTGTTAGTGATAGTCAGTTCCTAGTTTTTGTTTTAAAACCTTTCGTTTTCATTTGGCCAAAAACGTAGCAAAAGATTCGCGTCCACAGTTAGCGTTTTCACATCCGTCCGTTTTCACCCATCCACATGACCACGCCCATTTGTCAGTTTGTTTCGAAAACGATAGTTGCTAATTGGACTGGTGACCACAACACTTGAGCTTCTCACGTGATGAAAATCAATGACGTGCCACTCTCGTTTTCGAAAGGTTCCGTTTACCAAGCGATACACTGCGTTTTCAAATGTCTCCGTTTTTGGTGACAAATGTTTCCATATTTCATTGTTTTAGTGTCGATGAACAAGAGGTGAAAACGGAAGGACTCTGATGCGTTTTCAAACGAAATCAGTGTGGACGGGGCCTCAATTGCTCGAGAGCATTTTAAAAATATGCCGTGATCTTCACATTACCGACAAAAAATTATGGTTGCGTGGCGTCGTGCTCAAACTCTTCTAACGCGTCTGAGTTCTCTTCGTCAAGTTTTTTCAGTTATGGCGCTAGTACTTCGATTGTGGTAGTCCTCTGACTTATGAAAACTCTTTTCTTTTTTTCGGAACTTTGGACAAAGAAGAGATCATTCACACTCTAATGGTCAATCGCAATATACAACCTAGATATGTAACCCATTTAAGTGAGTTGACTCCACATCACGAAAAAAACCGACGTCATTTTTTAATTTAAATACGGACATTGTATTTCTCGACCTGAAGAAGCAACTTTCAAAAACCATTAAAAAATCTAGTATGTAAAATTCTAAAAGCAAAGAAAAGAAAAACCGGCAAAACTGTCAAAACACTTTTTAAAATTTGTTATACCTTCAAATCGGTGTTCACTAGACTCACCCCCCGGCAGTGAATATCTCTGACCAACAATGTTATGTTCATTGCCTTTCGTCATCTTGCTGATGCAATAGATCGGAATAGCCAGTGAAACATAATCTTATCCCTATATCTAACCCTATCAATAACCCTATTACTAACCCTAACTTCCGGCCGTTCTGTTTTGTACCTGTCCAACTAGAAGTTCCGACACTCAAATAAAGTTATTACTATTTATTACTATAACTGTTTTTCTGTTTCAAGAAAAGAAACACCGATTCAAAATGGGGGAAATTTACGAAATTCCTGACAACAGCGCTGGCGTGAAATATTTTCAGTCCAAGGCAGTAACCTCAAAAAGGAACAGTTTTAACATGCCTGATTATGTTATATATGTTTAAATATTAACCAGTTACAACTCGATCTAGCGTTTTCTATGAGTACACAGTCAACGAGGCGAAGCCTACAGTTGACTATCACTCACAGAAAACCAAAGCGAGTGTTCTAGTTGTTTTATTACAACTTTACCGTGGTTTATTGATAAAAAAAATTAAATAAATTTATTTCAACCAATTTAGATCAAATTTTAAACGTAAGACAAACTTCAAGTCATTGCCACTCGCGCATGAGAAAATGCATCGATGCGTGTCGATGTATATCAACGAATACACAACGGTGACAAAACTAATCAGATTGAATTAAGGGTTTTCAATAGAACAAGTATTATTATAATTATTGTTATTGTTAGTATTACTATTATTATTTTCAATGTCAATACAAAAGTAAATACATGCACTGCAACAAAACACTTGTAGAAATACAGATGTTAGTACATGCAAACCACTACACCAAACACCTGTACTTTTCAAGATGTGCAAAATAACATCTTTTTTATTGTTATGATCAACTGGTTCAAACTTTGGGGCGTTATAAAAACAGCACTAAAAACCTCTGCTCTTCACAAGATGCGAATGAACGGCCATGTTTACATCAACTGGTTCTTTAAAAAAACAAGCGGTAACATCAAAACACGTCCACCATTGCGCGACACTAATCACTTCCACTCGTCAAGATTTGAAGAACAATTCTTAATTGGCTTCTTTCAGTTGGTTCATATGATAGGAGCATTAACTTTTGAAGGAGTAGGGCCAACAGACCGCTGACCAGTGCACTGTGGCAAGACTGAATCCGTTAAGACCACGTCACAGTAAAATCCTTAGTCATCGACAGTTTCAGATCACTAATGGACAGGGCCTGAAATGGCAAAAAACACAAATTTGATACCCGATTGGCTGACATGACAATTTGTTGGGACTGAGAGCAAACAGCAGTTTTTGGTTTAGGTGCAGAGGTTTTACCAATTTACGCCAAGTGGCTTGTACGTACACAATCAAAATTGGTATCGGTAATATTAATAACAACAAGAATATCTGCAACAGAAACAGGGACACTGAAGAAAAACAACAAGAACTATATTTTGGGTGCAGTATTGGTAAAGAAACATTAATAACAACGAAAACAACAAGGCAAAGACAAAAATTGTAACGGTTAAGACAAAGACAACGTTAACAGCAACAGCAATGACTTGAAAAATGATAGTTTTCATGATACTGGACACTATCTCGCCATCCGTATACAGCAACAAAAATGGAGGTAATGACAGCATACAATGAAACAGTCAACATACAATGACAACACACAACTGACACAAGTAACAGTAACATCGACAACCATCTAATAACAGCAGGGAACATTAGCGATTCTGTCAAACCTATTCACCGCGAACTCTCAGTAAGGACACGAACCTTGGTTGTGGGGTTGTAGCTGAAGGATGACCAGCTAGCGCCATTAACTGTGATTTTTCCTGGCTTTTGATTTAGGCCAAACACAGCAACATACACGAGCGGTGGGTTAATTGTATACCCATCCTTAGGTACGGATCTCAACGTTCCCTGGTTAAAGGCAGCAAGAAAAATGTTAGTGTAAACTCTACATACTTCTTTGGAGCTTAGCAGCATACGGCCTAAGCATGTGTCTAAGTGAGACACTTTATCTTTAAGCAGCAGTGAAGTAGTCGACCCTATTTCTTTAAATGTTTTTGGTTTATGGTATTCTTGCCTCAGAATGCTTTCTCGAAGACTAGCCAGAAATGACGTTGTCAGCAAGGTTAACGAGTGTTTCGTAGTCTCTTTGTCAGTCAGTTTGCTTCGGTGATTAACGATCATTAGCAGTCTGCTTTAGTGACTGTCTGGCAGTCTCTGGCAGCTATCTTCTTTAGTGTCTGACTGTCTGATACTGTCTCTGTTAGTGAGTTTACCTTAGTGATTGACTGACTGGCACTGTCAGCTATCTGCTTGTCTGTGTATGTTGGATTGTGTAATGCTTGTCTGTCTGTCTGTCTGTCTGTCTGTCTGTCTGTCTCCACTCCGACTTCAGGCCATTTCATGAGCAGTTCAAAGATTTTAAATAGTTCTCTGTTTTCCAATTAATCTTAAGTCCCAAAAACACACATTTCACATGCAAGAGGACCATGCTAACCAACAAAGGAATAATTAATTATACCTTAGAAAAGTCTTCACTGTTATTACGAGAAATCACACCAAGCACACGAAAGCTATTTCATTGTCTCTCTACACAAAACCAGCAAGATCAGTGTAACTCACCCCGGACGCTGCGTACGAAACATGTGTGTACGAGACGCTCTTGAAAGGGTCTAGTAAAAAGAACAGAAGCAGAATCAGAATGGCTCAACAGATCGCCTTCTAAGATAAATCCACAGTCAAGTCATCGACCTACCGAGCGATTCTCCATCGTCCCAGAAGAGTTCTCCTCGAGCAGAACCAGACGAGTTCAAACTAACGATCAACTCAAACGGATGGGTACGGCTACAAATGTAATTGAAAGAAAAGCCTATTAGTAAAAGGTGCTTCTAAGTAAATGTAGAGACAGGATGTTGGGGGGAAAAACCGAGCGCTTTCCGTACCTCTCAGCTGTGGTGAGTCCTTCCTGTTGAACCGGCACGATGCATCCCCCCCTCAGGTGAAAATTGATTTTGTCCCACGGAGCGTCTAAGGTGTGCATCTGACCGCCTTGAAGGGGGGTTCCCTGGAGAGAAAATTAGCACAAGGTTTTATTGGGGGAGTAACCAAAGAAAACACCGTAACAGCATCTCAGAACTAAATGGAAGACAACATCTGAGGTAGAGATAGTAACTGGCTGTACGTTGAGCTTTCCACCGTGGTTGAATGTAGGCATAACATGAGATCAACAAACTGTGACACAGCACAGCACAGCACAGAATAGCATAGCATATCATTACATTGCATTGTATAGCACAGCACATAATATCACAGCATAGCATTACATTGTATACTGTAGTATAGGATAGCATAGTACAACAAAGAATAGCATTGCATTGCATTGCATTGCATACCATATAATAGCACATATTGACATAAACACTACAGCTCAGCACAGCACAGCACAGCACAACACATTACAGCATAGCATAGTGTATAGTTGTAATGCAAAAAAACATAGCATAGCATAGCAGGATTGTCATTATGTTTTGAAATAAGAGGACTAACTGTGAAAGTAGACGGTAAGATCTGTACGAGTTTGCCAATAATAAAACCCGAATCAGTAAGCAATACAAGTTCTTAACCGGCGTTCAGATGGTAAT
>JAOEHT020602394.1:0-15897 GCA_025448195.2 Parazoanthus atlanticus | reverse complement strand
CTATTGCTATTGCTATTGCTATTGCTATTGCTATTGCTATTGCTATTGCTATTGCTATTGCTATTGCTATTGCTATTACTAGTATAAAAGGGATCTATTTCATCATTATTTTGTGTCAAATCTTTTCTGATTTTTATTTTCAATTAATATAGAAGCGATGTAATTCTTTTCATCCTTATAAATATTTATATACAAACTACCTGCCTCGATTAGTTTTGCTATTTGCGGGTAGGTTTTACCATCAATGTTAAACGTTTCTGTTTCATTAAAATAAAATTTGTTGTTGTTGCTGTTATTGTTGTTGTTGTTGTTGTTGTTGTTGTTGGATCTTCGTCATTTAGTACTAAAAATGTGCCTCCATCATAGTCAACGCCACAATGCCAGCTCATTATACTGCTATACGGAAGTACCTACCAGGACAGACTGGGTGTGAAGTTTTGGACTTTTACTCCGACAGCAGCATCGTATGTTTGTCCTGGTTTGCGCGTGACACTTCAATCTTTTGTTCCAAATAGCTCATGCTTCATTGTGTGCTCTCTTTTAAAATTCAGACTTACGTTTTACATATATTTACATTTATCTAATTGTTTGTCCAAAGTATATTTTTTTAAATTCAGTTAGCACCTTTTCTTGTGTCCTCCATGACTGTCACTTTGAAAAGGTGTTTTTCTAATTGAGTAAAAATTCTACTGTAAAGAGATTCATTGTACACAAAACAGGTTATACAACAAGCAAATGTGTCGCAAATTGTTTTCAGGTTGTGAGAACTGAGGTAGGAGACGTCAAATATACTTTTAACCAGTATGTTTGTCTTTTGGCAGCCATTATTGTCTGACTTTTACAGTCCTGCCTGGTTGTCAGCGAATCTATGGCCAGGACCTGCTTGAAAAGAAAGTACTTCAAAATATCATTTTTAAAAGGAAAAGAAATAACGGTTCTAATTATTGAAACAGCGGTCAAGAACAAAGCTACTTTAACATTATGTGAATAAACTGAATTGCCATTCTGTGAGCACGCACGTGAAGCCTGTCTGTTCTATTATTCGTAGCTATTCGTGAAAGTTCAACCGGAATGGCTTCTATCATTCCAATCATTCTGAATTTGATTACAACACAGAAGCAATACAATTTACGCATAATTTGTACGACCATGTGACAAAAGACTGTTCTGAAAACAAAGAGCAATATCGATTTATAAACTTACTTGTTGTCGTTCTGTTAAAATTTGGAGGAAGAAAACACTTTCCCTTATTTTCTTTTGTTTTTCCATTCGAATATCCCTTCGGTAAGACCGTACACATCCCTATAATCCACTCGAGGCTTGATCTTAGAAGCCGATCTTTGCATCCCTGAATAAATTCCTCGCAGACTTCTCTACACGGTAACACGGGTCTGTTTATCCCTTCTACGCATTTCGGTAGATAAAGCGAGCAGATCATCAGGTCGGCGTAAGCCGAGCAGTTATATAACTTGTAATAGTTATTTGGGCGACGCGAAGTAAAAACCTCAATTGCTCGTCTGGCGCCGCGGTAGTGGTGTCCATGTGTAAATTTTGCTGTGTAGTTGTAACCGCATACTTGATTCAGTTTGGTATTGTTAAAAGGACTGCAAATCTCGCAATTCACAACCACGATCCCCACGAAAAGGGCTACAACCACCTGAATTTGGCCCCCAGTTTTCATGATTTCCTAGATAAATAAAACTAACGGTTAGCTACAGTTTTATAAGCGACAAACATTGCGTAAAAAGACACAACACAGTAACTGCAAAGAGAAATTCATCTATCAGCAAAGGCAAAACCTTGATTAAAAAATAGTTTGATTCCAAATGTCACTTTTGTGTGTGAAGAGCACTGCACCCCACCAATGACAAACGTTCTGTCGACAACTCCAACACGTCCAATTCAGCTGTGTTTATTTTCCTCCTGCCACGTTTTTGCTCGAGAATCGTTAACAACGTTGTCAGTTGATTTGCATTGAAATATATGCATCACGCTTAGTCTCACCCAAACAATGAAATTGCCCACAGGTATATTTGCTTTTATTGCTTTTGGAGTCGTGCAGACGGTTTACCGCCACTTTTTCTTTTTTATCACTGTTGAAACGGTGACAGAACCGTAAGGCCAATTAAGCTAAAAAAGAAAAAGTGGGACCACCCTTACTCGAAGTAGTGGACATGCCCTGAAGATCCCTGAAAAGTCCTCTGCTATTCTGTACTCAGCAATGTCGTGAGGTGCGTTAAACTATTGCCAACTTAATTATCATACTGTACTTCAGTGTTTATCAGCAGATCAGTTTTTCTGTTTACTTGTATTCAGCCATTGATCATAACACTGATATTGTAGAACATGCAAAACCACGAAACATCGCAGCAGAACATATAACTTTCCCTGCATAGGTTTACAGTTTTTCATGTCAGAAGCTTTCAATTGTACTCAAGCACACTCCGACTTACCGACTGTTGGAACAAAATCATTCTGTAATTAATATGTGAATAAATATTGTCTTAGATGACAAAACAAACCGTTTGAATTTTAAGCGATTGCCCTCAAAGCAAATACTAAATTCCTTTTACGTCTGAAACAGAATGAAACCGTTTACCTGGCGTTTATACGTTTTCAAGCTTGAAATACTGTAACCCGGACAATTTTGAAATCAGCGTACGTAAAAATTTGAACTGAATATGATAAATTCAAAGTAACTCATTATTCATCTATCTGGACAGAGTTCCGTCTCTGACGCAAAACTTTATTGGAACAAAACCTCAATGACCGGATATCGGTCGTGCAATTTCTCCATTATTAAATTCCATACCTCCTTTTGGTTTGACTGGTTCGAATAACTGATTCTCAATGTTAATATATGCTGAGCAGTTTTTAAAGATAACTTTATGACGTCGACACATGTTCTAGTGCAAGTAGAAAGTTATTTCATTTTGCTTAATAGTAAATTATGTAACAGCATTTGATACTAAAGAGTTCCTGTAGGAGTACAACTAAATATAACTGATTTGCTGTGTTTCCCAGTGAAAGGACGTCATTCGCAAGCTACTAATCTGGAGTGCGACAAAAATGAATAGCAAATTCAGTCTCAATTTTTAGTTCTACAAGTGGTAGTTACTATCTACAAGTCAGTCATCTCTATAGATATGTCGGAATAGAACGCGAGCCAAGGAACTCACAAACTTGCGAAAAGCAAGAAAAATATACAAAAGGCAACGGTTTTAACACACCAAGTTTGTTTATCCTGCTTTTCTTCGTTCATTGTCAGAGGTTAGTTTTTGGTCGAAAAAAGTTACACACTTCATAACATTCTACTGCCGCTGTAAAATTGGACTTCGCGAACGTCATCTTGAAAATTTGACCAGCGTGTCTCTTGCAAGCTGGCACGCATGCGCAGTTGCTAAACCAACATGAGATGCGGTGTTGCTTATAGATACTTTCAAATAGGCTCAGTAACGAAAAACGAGCATCAAACTGTCATAGATCGAATGTCAAATCAGGTATTTTTAGTTACTAATCCAGTGACATTTCTTGATTGTTTTCTTCAGTGAAAGCTTTTTATGACTCTGCACTTTTGTTGAGTTCATCTGTTTTCAAAATAGATATGATCTCATTAATTCAGTATTCAGTTTCGTAAAAAATTTTTCCAGCTCAAAAATTTTCGATCGAGTTTGAATATGAAGTAATCCAGTGTTAACATTTCAAGATTCAGGTTTTTCGAACTGCTTGTGTTTGTTTATTAGGAAACTATACCACCATGAATTTAGAGAAAGGAATTTCGTCTGTTTTAAAACCGGCCTGCTCCCCTTAACTTAAGAAAAACATTTCTTGCTCTATTTATCTAGCTTCCTTCTCTTATATTGATAACATTTTCACTTTTGCTTTTTTAGCTTCTAAGAGCTGAAGTTCAACGGAAATGAAAGATATTTCAAACGGAAAGTGGCCTTCGAAAGTTTTCGAAAGTCAACAACTCGAAAATACAACGCATTTCGTTATGTAAATCTTCTTAATGAGTTTTAAATGTCACTTTAGTGAGAAACTTTCCTTTCGGCCAGGATTATTAAAACAATCCTGGCCGATTAGCGCTAATTAGTCGAGGTCTTGAGGACCCGTACCATATCAAAATATCATTCGAGTTTGTCCATTCAACTCAACGAGGTCATGAAAGCAAATATGGGAGTAAGGGGCCAAAAATTTAACTTTTGAGGGAGGGGAAGAGAGGGGAGATAATCTTGTTGGCACAAAATTATTTAATTTTGCTAAATGCTGCAGGAATTCTACTTCCGGCGAACGTCAAAATACAGGGGCTTTAAGACAAAACTTAGCCATGCAGGAACTTTATTTGTTTCACATTCGCGTGCACAATTATTTTTCGGCAAAACCAACCGCATCCGCCCTCAAAAGTTAGTGTACACTGAAAGACAAGTGGTGTAAAACATATATTGTTCCTCTGTCAAAACACTCCAGATGAAAGAAAAATGTCACGAGAAGTTCTGAGTTTTACAGCTTGGAATCATTCTGGTGTGTTGTTCTATTGCTTCGATACTAAAGGCGCTTAAAAGTTTTATATTCCAAATTAAGTCACCAAGAAGCTTATGTATTAACTTGTTGGGCATGCACAGATAAGTTGTAATGGTAGAACAATATAGAGGCGGTAGATGTCGAACAAGGTAATGGTTACAAGTGCTGGTTTGATGATATGTCAAATAGCGACAAATTTGGTATCAACATTTACGTCAGGAAAAATGTTCTTTTTTGCGCATAAATCTACAGCTAACCATATTTGAAACTTCCTTTAATAATTCGAAAACGACGTGTGGGGCAATTTATGCCGTCTAAGCTCACGCTATCAAATATTTTGACCTACAAAGGGAAACAATTCTGTCGTAGCAAATAAAAGGTTTGTATACACATGTGTATTGACAGTCAAACAGATAAAAAGACAAAGAAAAATTTCCTGCGATAAGCAAAATAAAGAATAAAGGAATGTATGAATGAAGTAATGAATGAATGAATGAATGAATGAATGGATGGATGGATGGATGGATGGATGGATGGATAGATAGATTGCTTATCTAATCCGGATATTCGGAACAAAAATCACTTAAACATAACAATATGCTTCGCTAACAATGATCAGTGTCAAACAGAACATTTTATTTTAAATTATTGTTTTAGCCTTTTATGGCTTAAACATTTAAATTATTTTAGAAAATACTGTTGCCAGATTCTACGTAAAGAACAATTACGAGCCACCGCATAGTTTTCATGAAACAATATGCGAAAGACGAAGTCCTCAAAGTGTCAACTTACCGCGCTGGAAGGTAATGGTTTCAGGATCAATGTCCAATCTTGCAAATGCGGAAACCTCCTCGGGAGTCAGCTCATTCGGATCAGTTTTGTCAATCCCCAGTTTCTAAAATATTTGAGAAAATTGGCGATTGGTTATACTAATTCTATAATCTATTACGTTTTCAGGTTGCTTCGTAGCTCAGTGTTTCAGTAGTTTCTCTTTCAACTTATCGACTAGCTGCTTCTGTCGTTGTCTGATGCACTTTTAAGCCTATTCTTAAGTTGGGTTCCATCCCGAAACTTAAATATAAAAAGCAAAATATAGTAGCTATCCATACCATTTGCCTGTCAAAACATGATCTTGTTCGATCAATATACGGCAACACTCTCAGGTCGAAACTAGTACTACCGTTCTCAAACAATGCAATTTGTGTTGAAAGTAATGTTAGAAGTGTTTGCTGTTTTCATGAATTTGAACTTTCAATTTGCTTTTGTCGAATTAATTGGCGATAATCTTAGGGCTCATCTATTTTTTCCATCATTTTCACAAGCGTACAAACCGTACGTCTTTTACTTCCCAAAACGTACAAACTAAAGTGGTCAGAAATGATGATTTCACTGTTGGGTTACAAGTGTTCTTGAAACAAGGTCAGTAAAAACAATGACAAATACTTTTTGCACCAAATAGATACTTCTTGACAACGTTTCACATTATGTTTTTGCTTCAACTTCACATTGACGAACACAGAACCCTTCATAAACGCTTAGTAAGCGTTTTCTGGGGGTAAGTGCACAATATTTCTCGATGAAGCATCATTTTAAATCCATGCTGCTGAAATAGTATTATCATCATTCCTTTTAACATTTTGAAAAGCGTGCAAGCCTCTTAACCCCTCCCCAACAACGACGCTTTGTATGCTTGTGAAAATGACGAACAAAACGGATGATCCCTTAACATATGCTGTGAAACAGCACCTCTAAACTGATGTCACCATGATTTATAACACAAAAAATAGAGTTAAACAGATATAAACAGTTACCCCTAAGTCCTTGATATTTGTTTCAACTTTAACAGTAAAAGCCACTTTGTGGAACTGCTAATAAATCCGTTATACTGTTTTATAACAACGTGTTTTGTTTTTCGTTCAAGATCTGCTTCCAACATAATTTCAATCGTTGTTTCTTTACGTATGCAGGTACCCAAATAACCCTTCCCAAACGTTTTGCTCTGTGACTGCAAAGAAGACCTGAACTGGTTATACTAATAAAGTGAATGGTGCTGCATGCAAGACGCGATGCAGTTACCAAAACGTGAAACTGTTTTCTCTCTGACTTTACACTTTTCAAAAAGAAATATTTCTTGAAGTAAATCGAGTCAATCGACAGTACAGTAATGATTCTTTCCATTTAAAAGTACATAAAAAGCAAAGCTCCTTAACTAGTCTCAGCCCGAGGTATGTTTTTAAATCTTGGTCAGTGTTGATATAGGAACGGGTGTATACCAACATGTTTGTCAAGGAAAATGAAACACATTTAATAGTAATAAAATAAATTATACACACCTTCAACCTCTTCAGCATTATTGGTGCAAACTCCCTCTTTCCATTTTTCTCAGGGACAAGACGCCTGTAAAGAGCCTATCAACAGGAAATACGTAGAACCCACATTATTATCAATCTCTAGAAGGGTCGATCGCTTGTCACTGTCACAGAATCCAGGTTACTCTTTTATGTACTGGCTACAAGTCAATCGTTACCTAAAGTGCAAAATTAGTACAAATGAATTACTTGACAAATAAAACCATATTGCCACTCTACATTATAGTAACCAAAATGGTCAAGTTACACTACCTCATCCGTCTGCGTAGATTCGTGGAAAATTCTGGTGTCAATGGCCGCAGCTATATAAAATACAGAAGAAATTAAATTTTCAAAATCCAGCGCCGTCTTTGAATTGTTTAAAGTATCATTGGCCAAGGTTCCTTAAAAATATCCTATGCCTCTTTCCACTATCCCTTCCTTTCAATAAAATGTATAGTGCGTATGGCTAGGTATTCAGATCTTCTACACACAGCTTACACGAAATTCGGTTTTCACTCACTATACGTTATCAGTATTATATCAATATATATTTTTATTACAGTTGCCATCACCGCCACTGTCACAAACCATTATCACCAGCATCACCATCACCATGCAAATGGCCGAAGAAAAACGTTTGTCTCGTTTTCTGCTTTATTCTGAGCCAACTTCTGACTCTCCAATGTCTCATATACATGTAGGTGGTTAGGCTCGATCTCCCTGAACATTATGTTCTTATCTTATGTTTCTTTTTCTTGCTACCTATCCTTTTTTCATTACATTTTTTCTTGTTACCCTTTTTTCTTGCCTTTCTTTTTATTGTAACCTTTTTCTCGTTACCCCTTTATTGTCACCTTTCCTTCTTCTTATTACTCTTTTTCTTGTTATCCGTGAATCCTTTTCTTGTTACCCTTTTCTTGTTGCCTTTCCTTTTGTTACCCTTTTCTTGTTGCCTTTCCTTTTATTGTTACCCTTTTCTCGTTACTCCTTTTACTGTCACCTCTCCCTTTTTTTATTACTCTATTTCTTGTTATCCTTGAATCCTTTTTGTCACCCTTTTTCTTTTTACCTTTTTTTCCTTTTTTCCTTTTTTTTCTTTTTATGTTATTACTCTTTCTTTGGTTATCTTTCATATTTATCGTTGCCTTTCCTAGAGCTTCTTGTTGCCCTTATTCTTGTAACCTTTCCTTTTCCTTTTTCTCTTTTTCTTGGTATCTTTCCTTTTTCTTGTTACCCCTTTTCTTGTTACCCTTAGCCATATATTTTTTTTTCTAGAAATATGCCTGTCTGAATTTTTTCTTTGTTACCCCCACCCAAACATGTTCTTACCTAATAGTAACATCATCTAGCCCCTAAACGATCCCAACAACAACAACAACAACAACAACAACAACAACAACAACAACAACGATAATATTAATTGTTGTTAAACTCTAAGTAAAGCTAAGTGCCTTTGCGGCTGTCTAGTCTGATGCAAATCAGCTTCTGACGGTCAGGATAACTTAAGTATCTTAACATTGCATTTTTTGTACATACTGACTTATCTATCTTGTTTCAGCTGACATGGGGCTTCAGTGTGATACACTAAAATGTGGTCCAAGACACGCAGTGTATACAAAACGTATTGGTGTGAAAGAGTCAGTGAAGTGACAGTTTGAGAGATAAAGGATTTACTATTTTTCTACAAAGCTTTACACGGCTACATCGACCTCGATGTCAGAAACTTTGTTCACTTTATAAGCCACGGTCGCACTCGTCTTAGCCAGAAAACGACTCTTCTGAAAGTTCCGCTCTGTAAGACAACCACTTTTCAATCTTCGTACTTCAACCGTATTGTAAAACTCTGGAACTGTATCTACAATCTAGTTCACATCTGTACCTTTTCTAGCCCGGACAAATTTCAAATTTTTCTAAAAGAGAGATATTTTAGTCTGCTGAATTCCATTTTTAACAGTAACATGATTTGCACCTGGTCCTCTGTGCGAGACTGTCCCTGCCAACGAGTTGTAGGGTAATGTAACCTTTTTATGGAACCATTTATTTTTCCTTTTTTACTATTCCTAAATTATCAGGGTGGGCGCCCTGCATGGGACCACGAGTCCCGTTCGTGCCTCTTCCCATTGGTTGTCCTACTTTTTTTTTACCCTTCTCGGACGTTGTTTATTTAATTTTGTATATTTCATATTCCTGTTGTATTTGTAAGATACTCCAATAAAGCCGACAAAACAAAACAAAAAACAAAACAAACCGAAAAAATCTAACAATTGGTGCCCGCCATGGGTTAAAACTAGGCTCGATTAAATCACTCCTCAGCCATTTCCTTTACATGCTGCTCTGAAGCCACCATATATGCGATCGAGGTAGTCTGTACGGTGTTTTCTTAATTAGGGCAGTCCCGTCAGTGTTTATTGAGTGGGTCCACAAACTGTTTCTGCCATAATGTCGACGGGTTTTGCCGAATACGTCGCTAAACTCTGACAGCAATCTATGTACATCTGTCTCTTGCTCCGACGTTAGTGGTTGGGCCGCGTTGGGGGCTGTGACGTTTGTGTATAAAACACCGAGTAAATTCGATGCTCGGTGTTTGTAAAGTGTCAACCGGGAAAGCTGGGAAATATTGAAATGAAACCAAGCGAAACCAAAATGAGTTTGCGTTTTACAAAACCTTTTCCTATTTTCAGCCTTTATTCACAAGGAGTCTACATGCAGATAAAATACTTTAAGATCTCGTCATGCAAGCAAACAATATAGGTTTAAGAGTTTACTTTGAATTTTTTTGTCAAAGCCCGGATAATTATGCTAGTTTATGCAAAAATACGGTGATTTTAAGGGATCGCTTATAACTGCACAAATTAGACCAATTTGACTTAAGTAGAAATCTGCAAACAATTTTCAAAAATACCAAAACGGAGCGAGGTATCTTTCTTGTTTGTTTCTGACAATTTTCAATTATCAGTAGCTGCATGATTGACAGTTGTCAATCTTTTTCAAGATTAGATCAAGTCAACTGCCACTTTGCTCAACGGATCTGATTTCTGTTCTAAACGAATTCCATTTGGTTTGAAATTTATAGCTTCATAAATTTGGTAACATAAAAAGAACTAATGAAAATATAAATTTCCCTGCAAGCTGTTATGTAACCTTTTTGGACCAATCAGAAAGCCCGAAAAGGAAAAAAATAGTCAATTTTCAAAGCTTATGTCTTTTGGACCACTAAAGATGTTGACCTAAAGTTTTAGCTTTGAAAGGTTACAAATACTCTGTTTAACCTCACAAGTGTTCTGAGGAAATCAAACATTGATGTTCAAACAAGGCATTTGCAGTAACGGTACGTATACTGTCAAAACTGTTTAACGACGAATTCTCAGAAATAAATATATATCTACGGTAAATGACATGAATTATGAAAAGCAAATCAAGAATTGAAAGCAAAAGGATTTTCTCACATACATATGATTGCTGCTATTACTTATCTATATTTTGCAAACCTTCAGTTCAACATTTCGGGTCGATCGGACAGTGAACTGAAAAAGGTGGGGATGGTCTGATTTTCTTCTTACAAAGTTAAATAATCTGCTGAAAAACGCTTTTGCTCTCACAGAGCTAACGGGAAGCGATTTAGTTTTACTATTTTCTGAGATGAGTTCCCTACGCGCAACCATCTTGAAATGTGACGTAATATTGTCACAGTGCCAGGCCCTTTTCGTTGACTACCATTGTTATCGCCAAGACTGGAGCCTGACATACGTCACATTTCAAGATGGCGGCGCTCAGGGAATTCAAATTCAAGAAATTGTCAAACTAAATCTCTTCGCGTTAGCAATCTCAACTGCAAAGACAGACCGTAAGGCAATGCTAAATTTGATTAATTTACTTTGAGAGCAAAAGTCTTTACAATGCGATTACTGTAACCGGTGGGCATTTAGACAACAAAAACCAACCATATTGTTGGATTAATACAAAGGAATAGGACTTGCAAGCACTTTAGAGGATTAACGGCAAGAAAAAAGACAAAGATTTTACTTTGCGCAAAAATAGATTAAAACTGGAAAATTAACCGACTTCGCAAGGTTTCGAGATTTTCAGCGAAGCAAAATCATAGTTTTTTTTTCTTGCTGCTCATTGGCTAAAGACCTCGCAAGTCTGATTCGTTTGTTTTAATCCTGCAATATGATTGGTTTTTGTTGTCTAAATGACCACCGGTTACATATAGTAGTCGCACTATAAGCAACACATTTAACTGTGTACCGTAGATTTCTGTTACAGCTTTATTATCACGAAATAAATAAGTCTTAATGTTTAACATATTCTAGCTTACAATATCCTTCATGAAAACTAGTTGTAAAGTTTATCAAATCTTAAACAGCGCATGTTTTAAATTTATATCAGGTTTCAGATATTTAGAGTTACTTCTATGAAAACCCTCTACAAGATTTATCAAATCTCAAAAACGCATGTCTTAAATTTTATCAGGTTTCAAATATTTACACATGTTACAAAAATTATATTAATTGGAAAATGGCAATATTTCAATTAAGTTATTTACTGCTGCGAAGTTATTTATAAAGAAACTGAAATGTCTTCACTTTCCTAAATTAAACACTCTTGTAGAAGTAAGCTACAACAATCCTTTTTGACGTCAATGTCCATACATCCATTTTGGTTCTGGAGTGCCGACCTTTCTTCACCAGAACTCTCATCGTGTAGTAGACAGGCTTGCAGTAACTCTTACAGTTACCAACACATTCCGCTCTCAATAGGTTGGATCTACTTCGGGGCAAACTTGTGTCTCTCACCCACCTCCACGGGCAATATGTGCTCGCTGTTTGGCCGGAAATGACGTTGCGTTTCAAACGGGGGAACACTGTGACACTTGGTGCTGCAAGTTTCTCCACAAGAAAATATTTTTGCTTGAGATTGTCGAGTGTCTTTTTAAGTTCCAAGTGCTTTTTACAAGGTGCTTGTTCTGTTAGACCAATCAACACAAGAACCAGAACGAGGCAGATTATCTGGAAAGAAGATAGATGTTCGAAGAGAATTCTTGAAATATTTTTTAATTTTTAAAAGGTTTTATGATTTTAAGATAACTTACCGCTAAAAATAACATGGTCTGGGCATTAAGGCATGGAAAAGCACCAGTCCTTCAAAATTTGAATCTTAAAAGCATTTTGTTTTCTCGCGGTTTGTTCGTATATTGCTCCCCAGGCCAAGTGCAGTTATTTATGTGGACCAATATTGGATCTACCTGAAGTATTGAGAAAATGTAAATTTTGTGTATTCAATTACCAGTTAATGCCCGCCGCCGTTTACAGTGGTAACTGGTCCGCTTCTACCATACCAAACAGGTTCAAAATTCACTCCAAGGTAATTGATAGAGGATATCGAAATAGAGTGCCACAACTGCACACTTCAGGCTTAATCAAGTTGCTGACGTTATCAAACTTTCTCGATTTGTCAATACTTATTTGAGGGACACAGGGACCGTGCAGTTAGTTTGGGAGGGAAAACTTGTTTTAGAAGTTGTCGATTTTGAAGAAATTTTAATTTATTTTTGGATTTTAAGTAAGTTTAAAATTAATTTTGGTGTTAATATTTAATGGACGAACGCCAGCTCGTATGATATCCGAGGAGTAGCACTTGCTCGCTTAGGAACAGTATTTGTTGTGCTCTTACAACTTTTTTTCCCTTTTAACATCTCCCGTCTAATCCCCCTAATCACAACAAAATGATAAAGGAACCGCCCCTTTAAACTTGCCAACCCAAGTTGTTGTTTTATATTACCCCTTTTTAGTGTTTTTATAGATAATAGAGAGAATATCAACTGGGACTGAAAGTCCTGTTTCCTCCTTCTGTCACATCCATTTAACTATTTTAATTTCTTGTTAGTCTTTTGTATGCATTTAAATTGTTTAACTTAATTATGATGTGGCAAAAAGAATAAACTCTTCCGCCATACGTTTAAAGGCTCAAATCATTGTTTTACTTGCTTTTTTATGATGGAACTACATGCGAGTTTAGTTTGACGGAATAACATTATTTTGTAAATTCATCAGTCTGAATTGTGCAGGTACAACTTTTGTGACATATTCACAACTAACACCGAATATTAAAATATTTCTTGTTAGTTTTTTTACGTTATGATGTTTGCGAAGAGAACACTCTACCCCTTCAGCCATACGTTTAATGGCTCAAATCGTCGTTCTTACCTGTTTTTTTTATGATTATTTAAACAAAGAAAAGAAAACCAGGTCTAGGTAATTGTTACTCAAAATGACTAAAAAGCTAATCGAGCTGAGTAACCACAAGTTTTGTTTACATTAACAAATGAAGTTGGAAGTAAAGCAAAGAGCAAAACAGAGGTAATCAAAGCACACTTTCAAGAAAATATATATAATAATTAAGCTTATTGATGGAGCTACAAGTGTGTTGACGGAATAATATTATTTTGTAAATTCATCAGTCTGAATGGCGCAGGTACAACTTTCATGACAAATTCATAATTAAAAATACTATGACAAAAGTACCTTTGTATGGTTAAATGAAATATATACTTCCATAACGGCTGACTTCTTTAAACTTTGTCTCAGTGTTTCGTCCGATGCTCAGTTGTTGAGTAAACTCTCTCTAAGCTGACGGATACTTCGAGGCTGTGAATACTGTCAAAAGCAACGTCCTGCAACAATTTATAAGTAATCCAGGCTTGGGGAGTTTTCCCTCCACCATTGTGCTTCATTTATAGCTTAAAACTTAAGGTTTTCCTGAAATAAATGTTTTAGTTAATTGTTTTAAAACGTCGCAATTATACATTATTTCCTATAGGTAAACTGTTGTAGCTAGGTTACCACGGCGACCGTAATCAACTTTCAATAAACTTAAATATAAACGTTTTCCAACGATTGATCTTTCTTTTTATATCTCAACTTTTAGACACCTTTTTTATTATTATTAATCGTGTCAGTACAGTCGAATTATAGTCTAATAAGCCAATGATTACATAAGCCAAAGCTGAGGTTCATTTTTCCCTAACCACCAGTCAGTGTATTGCAGAAGGGGATTTTTTTAAACAAGAACGTCGTGTCGCATTTTATGACGGACACTGATGCATGGCAAATTTTGATGAAAATATAAAAAATTGGACACGATTAATGACCTTGTACTAAAATAGATTATCTTTTTTTTTTCATGCAATACCATATGCTGGCTGATCGTCGATGATTCTTGTTCATTGTTCTAACATTATATTTTGTAAAGGTTAATCGAGCTTTATAATTTATCGATTTACTAACACTGTACCAAGCCTTGAAACCTTAGGATAGATATATTGAACGACCACAGAAGAATTACGCCCCCACCAAAAAAATGTTGACTTATCTAGTAAGTGCCAAGAATAATCATTATATAATTACCAAAATATCACGCTCTAAAATCACAATGATTTTAGGTACCGTCTGGAAATGTAGTCGGTAACACCACGTTAGCGGTTAAGTTACAGCTATATTTTATACTTGATTAGGTTACGACTGAACAAGGTTCTGTCACTTGTTCGCTAAGGCAAACGCTTCTCATTCTGGCAAGGAAACTGTTGAGTATATGATGTAGGTAACAGATAATCAAATATTGCGCTATTTAAATTCTGGTATCGTGCTACTCTTTATCAAGACAAAGATGGAGTGAAAAACAATATGTTAATACTTTTCCAAGAGTACTGTGTAGTGACATTTTGGCTGTGTATAAATGTAGAACACACGCCGATTTCAATGAAATAAACCCAAGTTGTAGTCAGTTTTGCCTTTATTAAAACGTTCAAGAGTGATTTTAACAGACGCGTGGTATATTAGCGCATCTGACTACAAAATATAATATTATTCAAGAGCAAGGTAAACCGAAACATGCTGTAACCACAGAACTTAGAAGTCGTTCACTAAAGGACGTCATTCAAACAGCTTAATCACTTTCACTGTAGTGTTTTATGTGTCACCTATAATAATAGCTCTAACTATTGCAAATTGCATGAACTTCTAGTCGCACAGTCAATGTATTCTGCTTCGCAATATCAGATAAACTTTCTTTACAACCGAAAAATTGCCATGCAATGACTTGTTAACTTTTGCTTCTTCAGTTCTTGTTTTAAATTACAACACGCGCAGATAGTTTTTTGAATGTTTAAGTAGTTATTGGGCTTCAAAAACTTTTAAAACTAACTTCAAATAATCAAAATGAAACGCATGTAGTGTCTATTGTTATTCTAAAATGTTCAACGTATATAGAAATAGCCACCTATACAAAAATCAAGATCTCCCCCATATGATTTGAATATGAATACCCACGTATTTTTATTTAGCCCTACTCCAATAATAAAGCATTAAACATGATAACCGTCATTAGAAACCTAGAGCATCCGGCGCTTTGGCCAATGATTGGACAAGATTGGATACCTTGTTCAGAAGTGCTAGTTTTCCCACGTGCTTATGGTATAAATAAAACTGGGTAACCGATAGATTACCAGTGCATGATGTAGAATAGTGTGTTCTATGATGATTTTTTTTTAAAAAGAGATGCTATATTTTACTGTATATACGTCAAAGCATAGAGTATAATTGGAGTAATATTCTCAATTATTTATGTATTCATTCATTCGTTCATTCGTTTGTTTGTTTATTATCTATTTTTATTTATGAGCAATTTTACCAATGGGTGTCCAATTCAGCACTGATGTTGGTTTAAATGGAGCCCTGTAATACACTAAATACAAGGAAAACCTAATACAAGAATAATAGCAAATTGTAACAAAAAAGCTTGAAATTTTGTTTAGGGTTAACCCTTGCCAAATTTACATGGAACATAAATACCTCATAAGGTCTTTTTTGAATATATGAAAGTCAAAGTCATTGTCCATTATATCTATCTATAGTGTCTCTTATGGCAAATTATACAAAAGTTTGTCTAAATCGGGGAAATGTTTTGGGAAACGCGAGAGTCAAATATATATTTTGTGACTTAATCTCACTTGGTTGTGAGAAAGTTG
>JAOEHT020602285.1:0-15905 GCA_025448195.2 Parazoanthus atlanticus | reverse complement strand
ATTTCGCTATTTCCGTGTATTCTGACTGTTTGTTGGTAGTTTCCGCCACTGACAGCCCTAAACCGGCTTTGTCTCGCCACTGGCAGCCTTCTGTCACTGTTGAAAACGGTAACCACCTTTTGTGATTGTACATGCTTATGTTCTTTTTCTAGAAAAGTAACGACACGGTGAAAAAAAGTTAAAAGGATACGCGAAGCCAGAAAAGCCTGGTCGAATGCCGTGAAATATGAGAACTGCTAGCATTAATAACTTTATATTTTAAATGCCAATTTAAAATACATTCTCAAAGATTATTACAAAAAGATATTTAAAACTATCACGAAGAAAAACCTAGATCACTTTAAAATAAAATCCAAAAGTAACAATAGTTAACAGGTTTGAGAAGGTTTCGAAAAGGGAAAGAAACGGTTTCGAAAGTTTTCAAAAGACGAAAATAGATTTCTAAATTAACTTCAACTCCGATTATATAGTTCTGAGGATACCAAATATAGAAAACGTCTTTTTCCAGTTTTAGATAGCGTTTTACAAAATGAGCGTTTTTACAATTTTACACTTCATTTACTTTTAGCCATTGGGTAGATATAGTTAACACCGACTGAGCTGCCGAGGTCGTTTCTTCCGTGACTTATTATTTGTACGGGGCCAAGGCTTCAATATCCTAAAAAGGCTGTTTCATTGTTCATATTATGACTGTGAAAATATTTTTGTCCTGAAAGTAAAACAATGATTACAACCTGGTTTAATTAACGTCAAAGCAAAATACAAGAACACAATTAAAATATTTGTGCGAACTTGTTAGCAATTTGTTTTATGATGGTGGTTTGAAGCCCGGATTTCCTATAGGTCAGACATCTTCTGTATATAGCTGCAATTGACCATTTTAGGTAACTTCTGTTTATACCACATTTTTATGACTTTGTTCCGTGTCGCCTTCTTGTATTGTCATCTCTACACAGACATCAATATAAACTACCGTTATTTTATATGGAATCTCTAAGCTCTAAAGTATTTCCGAAACAATTTTTTGCTTAGCGAGACACAAAAAAACGGGGAAGTTCTCGGAAAAGGTCAAGTTACAAGAGCCCGTTCCCGAAATATTTGTGTTTGACTGAAAACCGTCACACAAACGTTTAACAGGAGAATTGTTTAGCTATTGTTATAAACTCCCCTTCGCTTCCTGGTCTAAAAATGGTTTTGTTGCCATTTTTGAAAACGTTCAGTTCTAGTCCATGACACTTTTCGAACTTTGACTTATTAATCTTACATACCATTTAAAAGGATTCCCACTTGAAGACTCTTTAGTTGCGTGCAGTCATCGCTATAAAAGATCAATACATAACGATTGTACATGCTTTACTAGAAATGCCCTCAGTTTGGCTCATGATCGATGGACAATTTCCCCAACAGTAAAAACGCAGCTGCATGTGTCATGTCATTGGAATACACTTTGGAATGTCAAATTTGGTTTCACGTCCTTGGTGGTTATTGCCCTAAAAGCGTTTCGCGTTCAGCCACGATTGCGTAGTAAAACCAACTTCTTCTTGATTCTGCCCAGAGGTCATGATTTGATCTGAAATGTAGAACACGTACAGAACCCGAACTTTCTCGATTAACAGTTTATTTGGACCTAGATCTAGAGGCTATATATATCTCTAGAATACTGATGCGATAAAACTATTTAGAACCTTGATCATTCTGCTTAAAGATTATACAGCGTTATATTGTTTGCATGATTTAGTCAACTTGTATTAAGTACTTTAATTCCCTGTAATAGCGTAGAACAAAACAAGTGTTCAATTATAAGTGCAACTATTTTTAAGTTATAAAATGTCTTGGGAAAACAGTCATACGATAGCGCGTGCATTGTAAATAGCAAAAACACTGTCTGTATATAACGAGTCTCTAGCAATATACGTGGGTCGATGAATTGTTTATAATAATAATAATAATAATAATAATAATAATAATAATAAAATTTATATTGTTTGGATATCTTAGGTTGCAAACATACATTTAGCACATGCTTCATAAAATGAATCCAACAAAGTCACTGGAATTCAAAAACGTAGAACTTAATACACGCTTCAATAGAGAGATCGATTTTATGCCAGGAAATACTAAGATATGAAAAATGAAGCCCTCGTTTCAAAAGCAAGAACCACTTAAGCTGCATTTTACATCATATTTAAGGAAATATTGCTCTTGTGGAGGTTCGATTTGTTGTATTTAACTTATAATTAACAGTGACTGCAATAAAACTTGCTTTGCTTTTCCTGTTTATGAAGGGCTTCATTTGCTAATTTATTTATTACTACTACTACTACTACTACTATTATTTATTTAGCGTTGTTATTTATACATTTTTGCTGATGTTATTATTATTATTACTATTATTATTTTTTATTATTTTATTATTATTGTTATTATTATTAAATTGTATTTCATTTTAATTAATACTGTTATTATTTCTAGATGCCTTCTCATGGTCTCCGGCTCAGCTAGGACAAAACACCATCTCGAGTCGAGTCGGTTCGACAGCTGTCCTGTCATGTGACTATATTCTGAGCCCTTCTGAACAGGCGCGAGCTTCGTCATTTTTTGTGCTGACTTGGAGCCGCGAGCATCCCAGGGGCAGCGGTCAGTGGGCCACCCTGGTGCTTGATTCTCCACCAGCATTCCTTGGCAGACAGGATCTCGACCTGAATGACAGGTTTCACTTTGGAATGAAGTCGTCCCTCAGGGTGTACGGTGTGACGGAAGAGGACGACACAAACTACAGGTGTGAATACCGAAGTAGTTTCCCCACAACACCGACGAAAGTTCGACTAAATGTTCAGTGTAAGTAAAAATATAATATATGGTGCTGTTATTTATCCAGGGTAGCCTTTCAGCATAAGAGCAGCATAAGAGTTGGTACCAAAAATGGCCGTGCATGATAGACCATAAATACAATCACTCTTATATATGTATTTCCTATCACTGTCCCTCGACAACAATATGGGTAATAGCAACAACTATTTATTTCACATTTCATTGTAGTTGTAAGGATAAATATTTTAGATATAAGTGATATAAAGCAAATCGAGTGCTATATAATTGCAGAAATAGAGACGATAGAGTGTTGACAAACTATGCAAATGGCATAACGTCCCTGTCTAAAGACGGTGCGGGCAGAAGTTGTTTGGTTCCGAATTATTCAACTCTCGGCAAGGCTGGAAATTGAACCCGGGACCTTGGATTGGCAGTCAGAGATCTAACCGATTGAGCCAACTGCGCTCTTACAATCACAAGTCGCAACCTATGATGCAGAATTCAGAACAAATATCTCTTGTGAAACTAGTCGTCTAAAAATACTTTGCAGAAAATCCACCAGTTGCCAAGTTGGTAAAACTCATTATAATTTCATCGATAATATCTTTAAGCGAAATCAAGTCGATAATTCAGTTTCCTTTCTTCACATGTTCCAGACAAACCCAAAGAGACGCAGCTGAAGGCGAGATCAACAAATCTCAAATTTGGAGATAAGTTTCTTATGAATTGTTCATCGCGAGCAAATCCAAGTCCTCATTATCAGCTTTATAGGAATGGCAACCTTGTCCAAAACTCAAGCGATGGATTGTTTCACGTTAAGGAAGTGGACAGATCGCACGAGGGAGAGTACAGGTGTGTTCCGGTGAATCAGTTTGGTGAGGGACCAGAGAAAACACTCACAATCACAGTTGAAGGTTTGTACAGCAAGTCTATTGGTTTACACCGGTTTCCCACTCTTTTATCAACTTTGTTGGTAAAGTACAACATCATTTTCGGGCATTTACCATCAGACTTTAAGAATCGAGTTTCAAGATATTTTGTGAACTGCTTTACTGATGAAATTTCGTTTTGCATCATACCTCGTTTTACACCGTAGACCATCTTTTTTTAAATTTATCCCGTATCAGACCAGGAATAACGTCTGACTCTAGGCCAAGTCCACTGTACATGTAGCTTTGACTACTGTTTCATATAAGTAATAAGAAAAACAAATGCAAGCCAATCTGTCAATCATATATTTCTAGAGAACATATACCAGGAAACTTTCAGGCTATACTATCGATCAGTGTTGATGCGAGTGCTAACTGTTAGTGATGTCCAATCTGTGTAATGTTTGATTTATACTACTTTTCAGCAGGTTCGGCGAATACACCGAAAAAGCAAGAGAGCTTTCTTGAAGGTTTTCCGATGTGGGCTTTTGGAGCGATAGCCGGTGGTTGCATGATAATAGTTGTTCTAACTATTGTAGCCTGCAGATGCCGCAACGGCAAGAATGAAGGTAAGATTACGTCGTTATGCACTAATGTCGAAATTTTAAAAAAATAACACAACTGCTGTACACACATACACACAAGCTAACGGAAAGTTAGAGACGGGAAAAGAACAGAACAGAACAGAAAAGAAGGGAAAGGAGAGAACAGAACAGAAAGGAAGAGAAGAGAAGAGATTGGAAGAGAAGAGAAACAAAATAGAAGAGCTGAGAGAAGAGAAAAAAAGGAAAGGGAGAGAAGAGGAGGGAACAGAAGGGAACAGAAAGGAAGAGCAGAGCAGAGGAGAGAAAAAAAGAAGATGAGAGAAGAGAAGAGAAGAGAAGAGAAGAGAAGAGAAGAGAAGAGAAGAGAAGAGAAGAAAGGAGAGAAGAGAAGAAAGGAGAGAAGAGAAGAAAGGAGAGAAGAGAAGAGAAGAGAAGAAAGGAGAGAAGAGAAGAGAAGAAAGGAGAGGAGAGAAGAGAAGAGAAGAAAGGAACGGAAAGGAGAGGAGAAGACAAGAGGAGAAGGGAGACGTGTAGAGAGAAGAAGATAGGAGACGAAATCGTCAATATTGTCAAAGCTGTATAACAAGAACAATGATATCAGTTTCAACTATATAGTTTATCATATCAACAGTAATTTGAGAATTGAGTGGAGGGGAGAAGAAAAGAGAAGAAAAAATACGTTTAGATAACACGAGATGAGACGAGGTGGGGCGAAACTAGATGAAATGATGTAACATAACATGAGGTGAGATGAGATAGGAAGAGAAGGGAAAGGAGAAAACAGAACAGAACAGAAAAGAACAAAGATTAAAGATGAGAAAAATAAGATGATTTAATCCTAGATCAATGTTGTTGCTAATACTTTATTAAGATACTAAATCTGTGCGTTTTTTCTTTCAGGCATCTACCAACCCAAACTCAAGTAAGTGCAAACTTTTGTTTCTTGCTGACTCGTTTGAAGGAAACTACTTTTGACCACTGACGAAGAAAACAGCTCAATAGCATGTATTGCAATATTGCACACTCATGCACAGACCACACATAAATTAAAACTCAATTGTAGCAATATTGATGGAATGTATATTCTTAAGGATTTATTTCTCTAATCCTCATGTATTTCGGATTTGGAAAAGATTATAATAAATTTTGTATCTCGTTCAAAATTACCAAAAACAACTCAAGACTTGGCTCTATATGTATTTTGTGAAAACAAAAACTGTTGCATTGGAGTTTAAGTTAAAGTTGTATCTAACTCTTACTTTGCTTCTAACCGAGACAGGCTGTTTCTGTTTTCAAAGAATGTAACCTTACTATTGCCATTACATTCAGTCACCTTACCTAACCTTATAGTGATTACATTTTATATGTCACATTACTTTACATAACTTTACAATAAGCATTTTTTAACCTCATCTTATTAAGCATTGCATCAGCTGGACTATCTTTTCACTTATTTGGGTTTTTTTTAATGAATAGTGAACAAGGCGGAACTGTCAGCTCTTTGAACTTGGCGAGTGATCCGAAGGCAAAAAGTGGACTGGATATGTACAGAGCACAGAGACACCCTCCCATAACACGCGCTGACGCGAGCGTGTCTAATGGTGGAACTACACAACGAGTGGTAAGAAATGAAGACATATTAGTACGTTAAAAGTTTTCGATTCAGTGTAACGGCGTTCTTGGTAAATCCCCGATTGACCGTTAAGTTTATCATGAATCACATTCAAGTAACTCCTAGTTACCTTTAAAAACCTCTATAGATGAGTATCCTCTTGTATCAGCGAGCTTCTAAATCCTACAACATACATTGATGAAAGAAAAGTGATGATTACAGTGTATGTTGTAAACTCAAATAATGTAAAGTAATGTATGTAACGTATCTTTAACAGCAATAAATACATTGAAAACAAAAACTTCTAAATCCTTTCAAGTCCACTCGTTCTCTTTGATCTTTAAACCGTAACCTGTCATCAGTACACCAAGAGATATGGAGAAAAATATTTTTTTCTGATGATGCAACGAAACTCTAAAATTCTTCACCTGGTAAACTCACTAGTACTGAAATATATTTATATATTTGCCTAGGACTTTCTTTGTAACAGTAACTGAATCAATTGCTTTTTTGTCTCTATTCCATTTATTTTTGTAGTATTTAGTAGCAATTAGGAATTCTTTTAAAATAGCATTTTAACTGTAAGAGCACCGAGGCTGGAGGGATGCTCCCAAACACTCTATCCTGTTGTAAATATTATTATTAATATTGTCTTTTAGGTGCCAACATATGCAAGTATAGCTGCCTTAAAGGAAACAGCGTTCGACAAACCATCCAATCATCCCGAAGCCCATGATGGTCCCTATATGAGTCTACGAACATCGACCGTAAGTAAAGTCCCGTATGTTCGTTATAATTACTACTAAATTCTCGTCGATTTGGAAAGATGCTTTATCAGCTTAGTTCAACTGCAATTCTGCTTTAACCAATGTATTTACCGATTGGATTGTATGATTTTTTACTTCAACATATGGCTAGCCAGCTTATGAAATTACACTGATAATGACTACCAAACAAACCAGGTGCTTACTGGCTACCCATTTAACAGACTTGTTTATTATACACCATTTGGTTTTGTTCGTGTGATTTTCTTGGCTGGAAACCTTGCCATAATTATCTGCTTTCTTTTCTTCGACTTGGTACTTCCTTGGATGGATGCTTGTGTTAATGGTGTTGCGATGAAATTCAACAGTGAGAACAACCCAGGCCAACACCTTAAACAAAGCTGATTCGTCTGAATTAAAAAGAAGCTGGTTGTGACTTATACAGTAAGAGGCAGCAGAGCCGCTACGTTAATGTCTAATGATTCAGGGCCATCAACAATTTTTCCGGCAGCGAAATTTGATTAGCGAGTTTTCTACTGATGGCCAATAATTTTTTGGACTTTGTTGTCATGTTTCACAAATCTTCACTGCAACATGAAATGAGCTTTGCTGCTGTCGCCCAAAAAACGTGCAGGGAAAGTTTTCACTAAAAAATAAATATTAAAAAAAAATATATCGTAATTATTTTTATTCCTCCATTTTTAGGATCTGGACCAACAATACCAAACCTTAAATTCCTTCGGAGTGACGAGTAATTCACGTTCTGATGACAGAAAAGACCACCCAGAATCACACGTCGGCCCCTGTCCGAACAGGGATTCCACTGTCAGTGAGGTGAGTCACTAAACGAGTTTATTATATAGTACAGTTAGTGTTCTCGCTTTGTTGTCAAAGAGAAGATGTTGGGCTTTTTGCTCTCCTTAGCTGCTTGCCTTACCCACAGTTAATAAATAGAAAGAACTGGTTGTGAAACTCGACCAGTTTCCTTGTTATATGTTTTTGTTCTTCATCTCTTTTGTTCGTTAGCCTTGACAGTGCACAAAACACAAAAGGTATTAAAATGCATATGAACAACTAACCAGTAGACACTTTTGGGCTCACGCGTAAAACTAAACAATGTGTACGGTCACGGTTTGTTCAACATAAAAAAAAGCAGCTTGTACACTTCATTTGAAGTTTGCTGAGCTTCGCAACGAGTTAGCTCTATCGGCTATGACTAACCTCAGTGTCATAGCATGGCTAGTAGATTACGAAGCTATAAATGGGGACTTTAGCTTGTCAACGTTTGCCTGGAATGTTGGTATTTCTAGCCGTTCCAACCTACGCTTATCTCGCCACTGATGGACATTATTCATATTAACGTCAATGGGCCTGATCTCCGAAAAGTATTCTTTTCTTAGTAGTCATGGATCCATTCAAGATTCTCTCCCGAAGGGTTAGAATTAAATGTCATTTTGGAATGTTATTCCAACGTCATGGGTATCGAAATGCACGGTTCGAGACCAAATGTTTGTCAAACTAAGAAAGGACGTCCAAAACATGTTGATAAGTAAGTCTTCCTCAATTTTTGAACATGTTGGCATTAAAATATGAACTCTTTTGCCTTGTTGTTTTGACAATCCAGCTATGCATTTAAATACCCCGCTTCTGGAGAAATTGTTCTGCCAACTCGAAAGGATCAGAGACTACCATAAGGACCAGAATCTATTTCAGGGTTTGGATCTACTGACCCTATTATATGAATAAGTCCTATCGCAAATGTTTTCTTTAACCAAAATGACACATCATTCCACAAATGTTTTGTCTATAAATTAACAACAACGCTTCTTTTTTTCAGATTGTCCCAGGTCGAGTAGTTAAGAAGGAGGAGGAGGAGGAAGAAGAAGAGGATGAGGAACAATGTGAAGTGGCAATGGAGATGAAACCAGAGGAAGACTCAAGAAGTGCGTCACCTCCTCCAGAACAATCATACATTCAAATATCGAAGGAGGAATACGTGTAGGCTTGATCAGACTCTTCTGAGGAAACAGCAATATACATATTTATAAAAGAAACCCGGCATATAGTTATGGCGAAACACGCATCAAGGATGTATTTACACGAGACGGCCTCCTTTGGACTGGATGACTGTCAAAGAATAACTGCTGTGACAGAAAGGTGCTTAATATGTCAACTGTTTGAAGCGCGGCTGAGAAAGAATTTGGGATAAAACCCAACGAAACTGAGACAAGTAATAATCTATCAGAAACAATCATTTGTTGCAAACTTAGAGACAAATGTAAATTCTGAAAAAAAGTTATGCCTGTAAGCGCATCGAGATTTTTAGATTGCGCATTCCAAGAGAATATGTTATATTATTATATTATATTACTTTGGCACGTGGACAAACCAAAGTCGATGTTGATCTAATTTGTTTTACCTTAGATATACCTGTTCTAATTTTTTTATAATTTTTTGGCACAGATATAGAGTCAGCAACTGTTGTTTGGAGAATACCACAGAGCGATATTGTATAGCTGATCTCTACAAGGGAATATAAGTTTAAACAAACATAGAATTTGTGAGAAGAAGTGATTAAAGCATGAACAAAAACTTGTAAATATTTATTTTTATGATATAATTATATAAACAAAGAATATAACACAGTGAGCAGACTGTTCATTATTAAAAAGTATTGTTGTATGAAGGTTTTGGGGATAGCCTGCAATCCAGCGAATTATATTTTCTTTTCTGTTGTTCAATGCTGACTAATGGTTTCTTTCGGTGTTGAACTGTCTTTATTTATTGTTTGAAAATAGTGTCGCATGCAGGTTTGGGGGATGGACGCAAGCCACTGAATATTTTCTCCGTGTCTCTTCTTGTCGCTGACCAACTTACAGAAATGCAGAAATATTGTTTGGTCAGGATAATGCAGTATTCTAGCCCTGAATCTTTCACTGCATACATGCTATACACATACTGAGTGTGCCAACAGATCGATATCAGTAAAAAACGTAACGCATCTGAAAAACAGAAATGTAGCTTTTGGATCATTTTTAAATGATTAAAATCTTTTGAGGTAAAGCGCTAGAAACGACTTTCCGTGTGAGCGATTGACTTATTATTACTTTGAAACTTGTAATTTTATCAAACTGACATAAATTTTAAAGATTTGGAAGCCTGTTCCCAGTTTTCCTTCAGTAAAGAGCATTTCGATGTCTCTGTTTTTAAAGTAAAATGGGAAATAGTATAAATTACTAGCAAAAACAAGAATTAGACAAGATTGTCTAGTTATAGTGAAAAAGGGTAAATAAATTTGGAGTTTTTATCACTTCGGTAAGGAACACGTGTCTTCAGTTTATATTTTCATTATCGTTCAGGCCAAAAGTAGTATTTGGTTAGGGTTAAACCTTACCCAAGAACGAATTCAGAATTCTATTCTGAAACCGTAGCTCGTTTTAACGTAAGCTAAGAATCAATTGTGATAGTTGATCTTGCTAGTGTAACTTAGCTGGTGAAATTTCGACTACATAATCTAACCTTGGTTGCCGATTTTGTTTATCAAAATCCAAAATGTGTCAGCATTGAATTTTACATTTTCCAAGATATTACGAAGCAGGTTTTTATAAAAGGGACCTTATGTTGCGATTTTCCTTTTGCAAAACATGCTTCAGATGTAGAATAAAGAAAATGTTTGAGTATAGAACAGGAGCAAGAGACAATTCAGAGCAAAATCTTTCTCAAATGTAACAACAACAGAAACAGTTAAAAAGGGTCTTGTCAAGTTTTGAGTCTTATGAGCAAATGAGTCAAATTCAAAAATTTGTATGCTTCAACTGGGTGATTCATATATGCGACCAGTGTTACAAAACACACTTAGGCTACACCAGTTTTATTTCTTGTTCTGCGATTTTTCACCGGAGGCGGTAGAAAAAAGTTGTCACAAGATTTGCATTAACACAAAGGACAAAATTGCTAATTTAGAAAAGGAACTTTGGGGATGATGTTACAAGGTTAAATTATGATATTTTTTTGGTTTTGCACGATACACCAGTGTACTATATTTGATAAAAAAGGTTTACGTAAGTAGTTTAAAACATTTTATTTTTTAGTTAATCAAACCAGAAATTTCGTATCTTGAATTACATTATTTATTCAATTTTCATTCGTTGTAATTCTAACTACTTTTTGCATTCCAACAAAAATCGGACCGTTAGGCTTCTAAAACAAGAAATAAAACTGATGTGGCCTTAATAAACATTTGAAATTCTTGAATCCACAAAACAGTTTCAAGAACCATATTTCTAGCCCTATCACTAGCATTAATGAGTCAAACTCATGTTGTAACTTGTGCATCCAAAACCCAACCGTAAACCTAACCGCCTTAACCTTAAACCCTAAACCTTACCTTACCCCTTATTACTAAAATGTTTTCATTGACTCGATTGACTTTTGGAATACTAGTTTTGAAAAACCTCTCTTTTTTTCTGCGTTGACGAATAAGCAGTGAAAATTGGTTTTGATCAACGAAGGTTGATATCGTATGTTATTCGCGGCAAGGTTTGGTGTCTGCTCTGGCGAAGGGCTAACGCTCGAAACGTCAGCTTTATACCCAACCTTACGGGAAAAAATAAACTATACTATCCCTCGTTGATCAAAAATCATATCCATTGACTTGTGACTCGTCAACTCATTTCACTCATCAGTAAAACAATGGTCCTCTTTACTCAAGGAATCTGACTATAATGTCAGTGCTAGCAAGAATTCACGGCTCTGTATGAAAGCAATAGTAAAGAAGCTCCAACAAGTTAAGTGAGAAACACATTTATTGTTTGTAGAACTGTGCATTTAATAATTTCCTGATTGTGTAAAAATACAAGTAGGCTGAAATTTGCGTTGTTGGATCTGTTGATCACGAAATGATATAAGCGCAATACTCAACTTCTATTCGGGCGTGCTGAATATATATATATATCATCTCATGATATATAGGAAAAACATCTTTAATTAACTCAAAATCAGCAATCAAATTAATGTATTTGACACACTTACCTGCTCGTTTTACGAGTTTCGTGACATCGTATTGAGGCAAATTATGGTTAACCGGAACGGCCAAGCCTTTGACAACGGCGAACAGCAGAAGGGTTCCACAGAGAAACATGATCATGGCTGCACGAGAAAAACATCATATTATCTAAATCCAGATAAACAACCCTATACAATACAAGATATGTATAACAGTATATTTATGAACACTGTTGATAATAACAAGTGCAAGGCCACGTTAAACGACGAAATTACGTACGTAAAACTAATAAGGGACCCGACACCATCGTACAAGAAAGATCTGGTCTCAGCCGTCCAGGAACTCAAGGATAAAGGAAACATTGACAATGATGTGTACCGCAATTTTATATCCTACAATGGAAGCTGTCCCCAGATTTTATGGTGTGCCCAAAATCCACAACGAGGGCACTCCCTTGCGTCCGATTATCACATCGATTGACATCATCACATACCAGTGCCCAAAACATTTGGCGGAACTACTCAAACCAGTGGTCGGCAACACCCACAGTTACGTAAAGAATTCCCAACACTCCTTCCAAATTATGAGAGACTGTCACGTGGATGACACAGAAGAGCTTTACTCCTACGACGTTATAATTTAGTGCCCTCTTTACTATTGTGCCAGTAAGGGAGGCGTTAGACTGGTTGAAAGAAAGCTGGAGCAGGACACCACCCTGGGGGATCGCACCAAACTGGCACCGACTGATATATCCAATCTACTGATCATGACCATCTGTCTCAACTGCACGTATTTTGTGTTTGATGGGCAATTCTGCCGACAAATTCATGGCGCAGCAATAGGATCACCGGTATCGTCTCCTGTTTCCAACCTGTATATAGAAGCATTCGAGGAAAGAGCCATTTCAACTGCACCAATTCCACCGGGGTGGTGGTTCAGATATGTCGATGATACACACTACAAGGTTGTATCAAATCGTGCAGAGGAATTTAATTACAGAGCAACTAAACGGTCTGGATCCAAACATCAAGTTTACCACCGAAAGGGGGTCTGAGGGAGAGTTAGCCTGCCTGGATACCAATACAGTCAGAGAGGAGGATGGGTCATTGAAAGTGAAGGTGTTCCGGAAACCAACTCACATGCACGGATTAGTACCTAAACTGGGAGTCAAATCACCCTCTGGAGCACAAGCTGAGTGTAGTTTGTGCATTACTCCACATAGCTGAAACGGTGACAAGCCACCAGAAGGACATCCAAGCGGAGAGCGACCATGTTAAGGCAGCCCTCGGTGAGTGTGGATACCCGACCTGGACCCTAAAGAGAGCTGAAAATACTACAAGGCGCGCCTAGAACCGGCCAAGCTGACAGCGAGAAATCCGCCAAAAGAACAACGGTGGTGATCCCATATGTCAAGGGGAAGTCAGAGGTACTAAGAAGGACTTTAAAATACCATGGAGTTGAGACAATTTTTAAGCCCTATAACACTCCGAGGCATCTGTTGTGCTCCCCCAAGGATCCTTTGAAGCCTGGTGACAATTGCGGAGCAATTTATCGGATTGCCTGTTTGGGTTCAGTGGGGATTGATTGCGATAGCTCTTACGTTGGTGAGACAGAAAGAACTTTGAAGGCGAGAGTGGCGGAACATCTACGCCCAAGTAGCACGTCGTCAGAGGTTTCGAGGCACATCCACAGGGACTGCCCCGGGCACAAAGTCGGCACAGAGGTCCTCGATCGCGATGACGGTGGATTGAGCGGGGCATCAAAGAGGCGATCTACATCCGTATCAACAAACCGGATTTGAATAAGGATGGGGGCCGATACCTACTACCCCACGTATGGGACAATCTTTTATGGTCACGTGGCCCAAAAGCCCGCGGCCATAAAGCATGACTGATACCATAATCCGTCAGTTAGGCGCGATCAAGGCTCAAGTACGAGCCGAAAACTTGTCGTTAGCTTCAAATATTATTGCACAGCGCAAAAAATGTTTAAACTCAATCAGAATGACTTCACTTGAGCAGCTCAACTTGCATCAAAGAATATGTAATCATTGAAATGTTAAGAGTGTTAAAACTGAACTATGCTGAAAAACTATACTAGTGAAATGTTGGTAAAAGGTTTTTATTAAAAGTTCTCAAATTTTCGATCTTCCTCGGAGGACAATGAATTATAAATTCAAGATCTTGTTTATTACTGCTTCTTGCTGCTCCCTAGAGACCGAAGGAGAGGAATGTATGCCCGTGGAAATGGCATGTGGTCATTTGCACAGTTTTTGTCCAGTGCCGATGCAATGATTCTAGAGAAATTAGTCGACCGTAATTGTTCTCATTCTTTTCGAGAATTTCAGCGCTGCTAGGGTGAATATCGTGCATAGTGTTTTCGACGTGCTGCCCAATAGCTGACTATTTGCTGGCGACACGTGCGGGATTGTGCTCAACAGATCTTGAGGAGTTGTCTACAAGGTTAAGTCGGCAAGGAGCCTGAATGCACTTCTACGTACATTGGAGAAACAAAGCGATGCTTGGCGTCAAGATCTGTTGAGCACAATCCCGCACGTGTCGCCAGCAAAGAGTCAGTTATTGGTAAGCACGCCGAAAACACTATGCATTATATTTACCCGAGCAGCGCTGACATTCACGAAAAGAATGAGAACAATTACGTTCGATGAATTTTTCTAGAATCACTGCACTCGGCACTGAACAAAAACTGTGTAAATTTCCACGGGCATACATTCCTCTCCTTCGGTCTCCAGGGAGCAGCAAGAAGCAGTAATAAACAAAGTCTTGAATTTATAATTCATTGTTCCCCGAGGAAGATCAAGAGTAGCGGATCGAAAATTTGGGAACTTTTTAAAATACTTTTACGCTTTTACCAACATTTTAGTAATTTAGTTTGTTTTGGCATAGATCAGTTTTAACACTCTTAACATTCTAATCATGGCCACTGATCGCCCTGGCAGCAACAAATGATGCTATATAACTTTGAATTCATCATTATTATCATCATCATCATTATTATTATTATTATTATTATGATGATCATCATCATAGCAACAGTACTAGTACAGTAAGAACCTGTGGATTAAGAACCTTGCTGAAATTAGGATATCATAATCCATCACCATTAACTATCATTAGCTGTCAGATAATAATCTAAGTTCTTATACGCGGTTTTTTACTGTAGCAGTAGTCACAGTAGGAATGGCAGAAATATTAGTAGTAGAGCTAGCAGTAGCAGTGGCAGTGGCAAAAACATTAGCAATAACAACAACAGCAACAGCAGCAACAGCAGCAACAGCAGCAACAGCAGCAACAGCAGCAACAGCAGCAACAGCAGCAACAACAACAGATACAGCAGCAACAACAACAACAAGAAAGAGTTGTTGCCACTCAGACAATAGATTATCTTATTGCAAACAATCTCTTAGCCAAACTGCAGTCAGCATACAGACCCTTCCACAGCACTGAAACAGCCCTTGTTCGTGTATTTAACGATACTCTGTGTGCTATTGACCGTCATGAAGAAGTGGTTCTGGTACTTCTGGATCTGTCGTCCGCATTCGACACAATCGACCACACTATCCTTCTGGAACGGCTGCAGCATAGGTTTGGCATAAATGGAACTGTTTTAAAATGGTTTCATTCCTACCTAACAAATCGTACTCAATCAGTTAAGGTTAAGGACACTTCCTCGTCTGACAGACATCTGCGTTATGGTGTCCCACAAGGGTCTGTTCTGGGTCCACTCTTGTTTTCTCTTTTCTTCGCCCCATTGGAAGATGTGATTGCTGCCCACGGCTTTGAATGTATGATGTATGCGGACGACACTCAGCTTTATGTAAAGATCAAATCTACCCGTGATCGCCCAGCAGTACTTGAAAGGCTAGAACTGTGTATCAAAGACATTATAGTATGGTGTACTATAAACGGCCTCTCGTGTAATCCTGTCAAAACTGAAATCGTACATCTTACGTCTCGTTTCTCTACTAACAAAGATCCGATCCGCGGAGTTAAAGTTGACAGTTCTGTTATCAAGCCCAAGCTAGTCGCACGCGACCTTGGTGTAACGGTTGACAACCATCTAAAGATGTCGACGCACGTTAACAACATATGCAAATCCGCATTCCTAGCAATCAGAAACATTGGGAGGATCAGAAAACATCTAGATCAGGCTGATTGTGAAAAGCTTGTCCATGCTTTTATTACATCCAAACTCGATTCTTGCAATGCTATCTTATAT
>JAOEHT020602175.1:0-15909 GCA_025448195.2 Parazoanthus atlanticus | reverse complement strand
ATATGTGCGCTATATAAGTTTAAATTTATTATTATTATTATTATTATTATTATTAATTCAGAGATGGACCACGAAGTACATCCCCAACATACCGTTTTATTGCCCTATTAGATACACTTCCAAACTACACTTACAGTCATTGTCTTTATTGCCATATAATTATATGGCAATAAAGACATGGTCTATTTTTTGAAAAGAAGACACTGTCTAGTCAATCTGAACTCTTCCGTTACGCCACAAATCTGCTATATCTGACTTATTAGCTCATCGAGTAACCTTACTATCTCTAAATATAAAGAGGATATTCACGGGGGCGCGAGTTTCGAATGGTAAAACAATATTTTATGAACGAGCGCAGAGAGTAAAATAATTCTTAACACGAAAAGTTAAAATTCGTATCTTTTAGCCGCCATGTAATTTTCTTTTGTTATATAGACAAAAAAAACACATTTTTTTAAATCTTTGGAAATTTTCGGAAAAATCAGAGAAACCTTCGAAAATTGTCAAAAAATAGTTTTCAGAAAGCTTTTGACCACTTTTGAAAATTTTCGGAAGATCGTCGGAAATCCCCAAAAGATATATTCGGAAACCTTCGGGAATTGTCAAAAACGTTTTTAGAGATCTTCTAAAAATGTTTGAAATTTTTCCGAAAAAATCTTCGGAAATCGACATCCTCACTGGTGAGCGTATGTAAAATATCCCACTAGGGTCCGGATGTAGTATATTATGATTTTTTTCGAGTGAATTATTTGCCAATAAAACACTCATGTCTATACTGAATCATCTTAAAATTAAAAACCGTAACCTATCAAAGATCATTTATCACTAGGTCGACTAGACCTTGAAACAATGTGGCATACAAACTCAATCTGGCCATTAATTAACAACCTCCATACTTTTAGAACAGTGATGCCGAACTACTACTACTAATCATTAGAAAATACCTTTAACTGAGATCATCCTCGAATCTTATCAACTAATCTCGAGCTAAAGAAGAGCAACTGCCAAAGAAAAGGGTTTCTTTGATAAGACTTCAAGTTTTTCTTTTGAGTTGACTAAGCAAGACATTTAATCTTTAAATTTGTGACTGGTTTTTGTTAGCTTTATTATTTTATGTTTCTAAATGTTTGCAAGAAATACGCTTAAGCGAATGCTTTTACTTTTTTCTAACTATTTGAATAATGCTGAGATGTGTTACTCTTGTTTAAGGATACCCGTCACTATGGAGGTCTTCAAAGAGAGCTACTGGTGACGAAAAGTCAGGTAGAGCTAGTAGATCTGGAGTTGTTATACCAGCTGCGTGCCAAGACTCGATAGAAGCGGATTGGAGGTCAGACAGATTCAACAGTAGCCAAAGTACATGGAAAGTACAAAACAACGCCAGTCAACGTTACGGAAGAAATGATAACCGAGTGTATCATGGTATTGGACAGAAAACAAGGAATGAACAAAGGCCAAGAAACAACCGTGATTGCATCCTAACCAAGACACTTATTAGCAACTTGAGCGCAATGAGTCCAATTGCAACCTTTGAGAAGTTGAATAAGAACTTGAACAGTCTTGAAGATCTTCTTAACAGCTCAAATGGAAGTTTTACTGAAGAGGAGTTTCTAAGAGATGTTCTGCATGTAATAGCAGCATGCTGCCGTGTTTCGTCATCTGAGAACATAAATCCGCTATTAACAGTACTCAAGAATTCTTTATTTTTCTCAAATCATATCAAAGTCTATCTGCAACTTATTCAGTCAAATGATTCAAAAATGACTGACATCGATCAAACCATGGGAATTAGTGATATGATACGTATTTTCTCTACTTACCTGCGACATTTTCCTAGTTCATATTCTGACATTCCACTCGAAATGTTGCAGCGAACACTAGAAATGCTACAAATCGAGGAAAAGATTGAGCTTGAAAACGGCCTTGCAGCGCTAAAAACCGAGAGAGAAGAAGTTATCAAAGCAGAAAGGAGACGTTTCGCAAAACCAGTTCAAACGGAAGACAGCAGGCAGATAACACCCCCAGATAACTATCGCGACATTCAAATATGTCCAACACTTAAGGAACTAAGTTCAAACGAAAAGCCGTTTCTTCGAAAAAACATCAAGAAGGGAAAATATGAAGACGGCGAACATTACCTGGATGTGCAGTTTCGTCTGTACAGAGAAGACTTCATTGCTCCACTTCGAGAAGGAATACAAGAGGTTGTCAACAACGTTCCAAAAAGAGATAGAAGCCAAAACATTAAACTCTATCACAATGTGCGCATTGATGGCAAGGAGTTCACTAAATCTGGAATCGTGTACAAAGTGATTTTTGATCCAACAAGGTTTCGTTACACAAACTGGAACCACTCAAAGAGGTTGATCTTCGGATCGTTTCTCTGTTTGTCAAGAGATAAATTCAAGACCATGATGTTTGCCACGGTAGCGAATCGTGACCCAGAGGAACTGAAGAAAGGGCGGTTTGACATTCATTTTGTCAGAGGACAAGAAGTTGTTGGAATTGAGAAACGGAACGAATTTTTCATTATTGCAGAATCACCAGCATACTTTGAAGCTTATCGTCATGTTCTGGTTGGTCTACAAGGACTGAAAGAAGACAATCTTCCCTTCAAGAAATACCTTGTTCAGTGCTCTCCTGATGTCGATTCGCCATTGTATCTCCGTCGGTATGAAGAATACGGCCTTGTCACGTATAATCTCCGAGAAGTTTTCGAGGACTATTCAATACCACTTGTGAATGTTCTTGCGGCAAACGAGTGGCCCCAAGCCGAAACACTTCCATTGAACGCATCCCAATTGGAAGCTTTTCAAACGGCTATTACGAAGGAATTTACAGTCATTCAAGGTCCTCCAGGAACAGGCAAGACGTACGTCGGACTGAAAATTGTCGAGGCGTTACTGGAAAACCGCCAAGTCTGGGACCCCCAGCAGGTGTCACCGATGTTAATGGTATGCTTCACCAACCATGCTCTGGATCAGTTTCTAGAAGGCGTTTTGGAATTCCTTCCCCGTGGAATTATTAGAGTCGGCGGTAGATGCAAGAGTAAACATCTACAGGAATTCAATTTAAGAACATTTATTAACCACGATACGCGTAGGAGCCGAATTTACAGTCTAATGAAGGCATGGGAAATTTACATTGGGCAAGCAAAGGCGTTTTCAGAGGCTTCAAACAATGAAAATCTGACGTTCGATCACCTGGAACAGGTAATCGAAAATCGTTTTCTCAATCAATTATATTATCACCCGAATCTGATTGAGAGCAAGACGGTGTCTGACTTATTCATAGCATGGGTATTGAACAAGTTTCCAGCGATGAAAACACAAAGACGTGAGAAAAAATCCATTACTACACAGCAAGAAACAGACCAAACTCCAAGAACAGAACATCTCCGCGAAACAATCAACAAGCAAGCAGACAAAAGGAAATTCAGCAGAGAAGAAGAACAATTAAAAACTCAAGAACAAAAAAGTTTTGTTATTTCAGACTCAAAGAGCGTTTCAGTGGAAGATCAAGCAAAAGATGATGCCGCAGAAATATTTTCTTCCTATGTCAACCAAACTTCTGAGAAAATTACATCCCAAATTGAGGAGTCATTTAGCATTACAGCAGATACGAGCAACGAGTTCGGAGAACAAGACAATCAAGGTAAGAATAAAGAAGATACAAAGAGTACCGTAATGTCTGAAGAAGACAACGCCGGCAACAATTCAAATAATAGAACAACGGATGGTGAATATGGCCAAACGATTACTGTTGACCAGGAAGTTGACCTTATTCAGAGCCAAAGATATCAGGAAGGAGAAGAAGATATGTTCTCTCCTATTAGAAATGTCAGTGAATCGGTTTCGGATCAGGATAATGATAAGGATATCCTTAATGGCAAAGATAAGGAGCAATCGTGGTCTCACCAAAGAAAACGTCAGTGCAAACAACAACCCTCAAATGTTAGCATTTGCAAAGAAGACCGTCTACGAGTAAACAAACTGCTCTTAGAAGGAAAATGTTTTGAGCAAGAAGAAGTTGAAAGCATCGAAGACATGTGGCAGTTGTCGGAGAACGAACGCATCCGCCTCTATTTGCACTGGCTGGGTTGTTTTCGTCAAAGATGGAGAATGGCTGCGGGACAAGCCGAGGAGACATACGGTATTTTGTGCAATGACTTAGACAGATTGAAAGCCGAAGAAGATGAAAGAGCCCTGCGTCAAGCTACAGTGATTGGTATGACGACCTCTTGCGCTGCAAGATACCACAATGTCCTTCAGCAGATACGCCCAAAAATTGTTGTCATAGAAGAAGCCGCTGAAGTGTTGGAGGCTCACATTCTTACGTCACTTACTCAAGACACCGAACATGTCATATTGATTGGTGACCACAAGCAGTTGCGACCGAAGCCCACCGTATACCAGCTGGCACAGAAATTCAACCTTGAGATTTCACTGTTTGAGCGGATGGTCTTGAACAAAATGGATTGCAAGCAACTTTCCATCCAGCACCGGATGCGGCCAGAGATTGCTCGTCTTACCAAACGAATTTACGATCATGAAATCATTGACAGTGACAGAGTTCAAAGATACCCCGACATCCATGGAATACAGAAGAATATGTATTTCTTAGACCACACAGAGCCTGAGGAATTTCGAGAAGGTTTGCAGAGTTACTCAAACAACCATGAAGCAGATTTTGTTGTGGCTCTGTGCAGGTATCTTCTGCAACAAGGTTACGGAAGTTCTCAGATAACTATCCTAACGATGTACACAGGGCAGATGCTGGAGATTAAGCAGAGGATGCCGCTGGTTAACTTTAAAGGCGTCCATCTGTCAGCTGTGGACAATTTTCAAGGTGAAGAAAACGACATAGTCATACTGTCCTTGGTGAGAAGCAACAAGGAAGAAAGTGTCGGTTTCTTGAGAGAACCAAACAGAATCTGTGTGTCTTTGTCTAGAGCCCGGATGGGATTCTACGTTATTGGGAATTTCAGCCTCCTATGCAGTCAGTCGCCATTATGGAAAGAGATATGCAAGGACCTCCAGAGTGAAAGACAACTGGGCAATACCATGCCTCTGATCTGCACGAAACACGGAAATGTTACCGACGTGAAGACAGCAGAAGATTTCAAGAAAGTTGCAGAAGGTGGATGCAGTGAGCCCTGTGAAGATCGACTACAATGTGGACATGTTTGTAACCTGCTGTGTCACGCAGGCGACCCTGAGCACGTGGAGTACCGATGCCGTAAGACGTGTTTGGAGAGATGCCCAGAGGGACACCCCTGCAATAAGACATGTCACTATGGTAAAGGCTGTGACCAGTGCAATGTAGTGGTAGTCAAGACATTTCCAAACTGTGGTCATGACACCAAAACTGCTTGTAGAAATGACATCCGAAATCTGAGTTGTGTCCGTCGATGTAAAAAGATACTAGGATGTGGTCATCAATGTGGCAGGTAAGCTCCATCTGCTACTCGAATAATGCGGAAAAGCTCGCGCTGTTACGTAAAATGTTAGCGTAACATTAGTTATATAATTCCAAAATTTAACAAAAAATCTCTAAACTTTACCAGGAACTTTTTAAGATGTCAAACTTGTCTTAATTGCAGTGTTTAATTATATAACCTGCTTTCAAGGCAACCAAGCTTTGAATGACATTTGTCAATGTTTACTATTATTGTGCTTAATGCGAATTTATTGTAGTTTTGGTTACAAAAAGGTTATTAGTAAACTTTCAAACAAATTTTGATTGTTTTCTTACATCATGAAACGTCTAAGATGGTGGATAATCAATCCAAGCTGATAGAGCTATTTTGCATTTATTCCATTCATTTTTAAAAATATAACTATAATCTAATTGCTTATCGAAATAAATGAGAAAGAGAAACCTTGGTTACTTGCAAAATCCCGATTCAAAATACATCTTTCAGTATCTTTATAGCATTTATATTACGTTCAGTTACACTAAACTGATGTTGATGATTTCAGATTTCAAAACTGTACCTCCGTCTACGTAAGCTATATATTATAAATTATAATTTGTAGTAGAAGTTAATGTTACGTATGTGGCCTTAGCGTCCACTACTCACTTGTTTTTCTTGTTACTTTAAGCCTATGTTCTGCAATTTGCGGCAAGAAAAGTTGCAACATCATTGTGAAGAAAACACTGCCATGTCACCATGTTAAGGGTGTTCCTTGCTCTAAAGATCCTATAACTGAACAATGTACCGAAAGGTGCCGAAAGATTCTTGCTTGTCAACACAACTGCCCTGGAGAATGCTACCAAAGTTGTAGCACACAGGTTTGCAAGGAGAAAATTGAAAAGCTACTTTCCTGTGATCACACAATTGAAGTTGCTTGTTTTGAGCAGAACAATACAACCAAATGTCAAGAACCATGTGACAGAAAGCTTACGTGTGGCCACAACTGCCCAAGAAAGTGTCACGAAACTTGTCCACACGACCGCTGTAAGGTGAAAGTTTTGAAAACTTTACCTTGTAACCACAAGCAAGAAATGGAATGTCACAAATCTCCCACGGACGTGTTTTGCAAGAGTCCTTGTGAAAGGAATCTACCGTGCGGTCATTTATGCCGCCAACCTTGTAGAAACATCTGTCAAAGAACCACATGCTCCGAAGTAGTTGACAAAACTCTTCCATGCGGCCATTCCCAAGCTGTGCGCTGTGGTGACTATCCAAATTTTGTTTGCAAAGCTTCGTGCGATAAGCTACTATGCACTCGTGGCCATCGTTGCAAGAAGAAATGCCACTTTGGGAAACAACACTGTGGAAGATGTACCACGTTAATTAAAGTGAAGATCTCTAAATGTAACCACGAAGTGATGGCTGCGTGTTGCAAGGATCCATCTGCCTTGAATTGTTATCATCCATGTCAACGAACTTTGGCGTGTGGTCATAGATGTAAGCTTAAGTGTGGAGAGAACTGCAAAGCATCAGTTTGTAAGGAAAATATGACTAGAAAACTGCCATGTGGTCATACGAAGGTATTATATATTGATACTACCTTTTAAGGGAAAAAAACGTTTCTTTTCTTATTTGTAAGACAGTTTTAAGTTTCCTACTGATGATCGTAGTGAGTTACTGTTTTGTTTCTTTATTTAAGGAACGTAAATTTGCATGTTTTTTCTAAAACTACTATGTCATGCTTTTTTATTTACATTTTGAGTTGTTTTTCCTTCTCGTTCTGCATGTCAGTAAGCACTCTTATCCAAACTCAACGTCTGACGAGACATTCAAATCATAACACTTTTCAGTAGAAGTAAGTTCTAGCAAATGTACTTTTTCAAATATGTCTTATCATCTATAGATAAATGGAAGCAAGTTTAATAACCTTCTTGGGAATTATCAGATAGAATACAAACAATATGAGGTCTGCATGAGGATATTTCAAACAAAAATACAATGAAATATAACATAACTTAAAACTGGAATAGTTTAGGTAGTAGAGAGTTCCTCAATTGGGTATGTTTTTAGCGTATGTATGTTTTGCCTTTCTTATGAATCAATATTGAGGAAAAAGTAAATAAAGAACAATATTTTTAGCAGTATATACTTTGTACCGTGACAATCGCCGTAAATTAAATGATGATTAATTACTTCAAACATAGGACTTGCCATGCTTCCAAGACGTAAAAGATTACAGATGTGCCGTTAAAGTGAAAAAAATGCTGCCGTGTGGACATGAGAAAAAGTGTAACTGTCATCAAAAGCCAGCAGACGTCATGTGCAACGTCATAGTACCAACTACACTTGCTGTCTGTGGTCACGCAAAGCATCTGCCTTGTGCGGAAGCTAGGAAAATCCATGACGGCAAAGTAACTGTTTTTTGTGATGTAGTTGTTTCAAAGCTTCTTCCTTGCGGTCATGAGATGAAAGTTGCTTGCGGACAAGATCCTAGTAAGGCGTTCTGCCATGCGCCGTGTGAGCGAACTCTCTCGTGTGGAAGCCATCGTTTTACGAAGAGGTGTGGGGATGATTGCAGCAAGTCTGTCTGCCAAATGAAGGTATTTTTATGTTATTGTTAGGAGCTCTAAGAAATGCAAAACGTGAACACAGAAATGAGTATGATGCAGGATGGAGTTTTTGTAAGCCTTCTCAAAGCCGTGCAGACATCTTTTATTGCAATTTTCTAAACGTGTTGCACAGGTTCAGATCTCCGTTATACATTGCAAGCTCTAAAGCAGATCGTGATTTTGCTTCCAGTTAAAAATCCTTCTTTCGTTATACCATACTTATGTGTCATATGCCAGTACTGTTCTCCCTTATTGATTTCCTAACCCTACCTTTATGGGGGGTAGGGGGAGGCGAAACGGCACTTCTAAGAAATTTTCTAATTTTGCTACTCCACAACGGTTAGGGTTATCAATATAAAACTGTCTGACTTTTACTAGAGTTTATCTACGGACAATTTTTTGCATCAATCGTAACTACGCAGCTCTCCTTGTTATCAGAGCGACCTCATTTTTGATTGATGCTTTTCTCAAAGATGCCTTTTTTTAAATATAATTTAGTACGGGTTTTTTCATTAAAATAACAGATCTAGTTGGCCTAAGACCATCTTTAGCGTTTTAACCAAATTTCAAATGAATAAAAAGGATATTCTTGCCGTCATAATGGCACCAACATTGCGGTTTGTGACGTCATATGACATCATAACTAAATTATCTAATACCAAAAGATACATTGTGGACTAATCGTTTGGACTGCCAGTTTTCACGTTATTGGCACTTAAAAAACAAGATATTTTAAAGGGGGGGAGGGGACAATCGCCCAAAACCTCCCGTGTACATTGTGTGTATTGTATAAACAAAACCGGTAAAGGTTGGGTTAAACTCTAATTTTACCATTTTTGTTACATTTGTATTCAGTGTACAAGACGTTTAAAGTGTGGTCATCGTTGCTCAGGTCTGTGCAGGGAAGACTGCCCGAGGTGCAAAGAGAAGTGCGAAAGGTACGTTAAACAGGGCTTTTTCGGCAGGAACGAAGTGTCAATGTCATCATATATACGCGGCCAAATGCCAAACCGCCCTCATGTAAACTTGAACCTGGACAGACAGCAAGCTGCAAATTGAATTGCGAACTGCAAATGAATTTGCAGCCTTGTCTCTCATTGTTTCGATCAACGAAAACAAATCAAACTTTCTCATTTGTCTCGAAAAACCACTTGACTGCTAAATCATTTCATGTTCATGAGATGTCTGACTAAGGCATGAAGCTTACAACCAGCTGTCTTCACCAGAAAAGTTTGAAGTTTGTTTTTTGTTTAAAAAAAGCTTTTCGAACAGCTAGAATTCAAATCATCTTTGTTCGGGTGAACGCGAGAGCAAAACCATCCTATTTTGTAACAAAGCGCGAAGTTAACCAAAGTCCCAAAATAAGCCGTTACATATAGGTTGAAGCATAAAAAAGCGTAGATATGCCCAACTCGATGTTTCAAACTGTTTACCCAACCGCGACTAAACCTCTCACCAAGAGCAAATGGCATACAATGGTATGTGTAAAATGTGCAAACAAGCCATAAACTGACAAACTATAAGTATAACAAATCCAAGATGGCGGCTGTCTCTAAACATGTGCTCAGGCACCGAAGCGAGGCTCACACCAGATCGAGGTTCGATCATTCAGTACTATCTACAGTATGTATAATCAAAAGCTTCAAATTTGAAGAAATGCTTAGACAAGGTCATAACTTAACTCCCTTCCCCAAATAGTTCCTTCTCACAACTTCGAAAACATGCTTCCTTGTAGAACGAAAATGCAGGACCGAGAGATACAAGAAGTTTCATCGCGACTGCAATTTTAATAAATAATCACACTTTAATGTTTGTGATCATGTATTGTAAAGTGGATAATAATAATATTTTTTATATTATAATCATATTATGATATTTTTGTTGTTAAATATATTTTAAATATGTAGAGTCTTACATTTGAATTATCAGTTTGTAAAGGCCCTACAGTTCAGCTTGGATTTAATAAAATTATTATTATAAATCAGTACACTGATTATTAATTATTGCAGTGTCATGGATGACGTCATTCTATATTTTCGTCCACAGTATTCAATCTCAATAAATCGCTTCACACTTTTGTCAATCCCTCTTGGTAGTAAACAGTATCAATATTTTGCCATTCTCTTTTCTTGTGGTTGGCGCTCTATTAACCTTTGGAGTCCAAACGGTTCTTACCTCATAAGGAAATTGATGATGTCATCCGTGAAACAACCCTTTCTCTATACCATGAAAAATGTCGCTATGACATCCCGGCGTAAAAACATTTTGCACAACCGGCGTTGTAGCATTATCAGCATACCCCTTTGAAAGAGCTAAAACAACATTTTATTACCCCAGTTTCTTCATTGATTTGTCTCTAGAGTGGGGAAGTTGGGTTACCATTGACGAGTGTTAACCAAAACCGAAGAACCAGCAATGGAGGACATATGTTAACTTGTACCAACTAATATCAATTTGGGTATTCGGGGTTTTTTTCCGATTGAATTAAGGAATACTTAAGACTGTGACCAAATAGTTGATGCTAAAGTATTGAAATATCTATTGTTTCACGTTTTAGGTCGTTACTGTGTGGTCATTCCGTTACAGTTGAGTGTTTCCAGATTTCTGAGATAACAAAATGCCTGGCTCCCTGTGCAAAAAAGCTCGCTTGTGGTCACGCCTGTGGCGGCGTGTGTGGTGAATGCCGCGAAAATGGAAGTCACGAGAAATGCCGCTTGCCGTGTGGTCGTACCTTGGTGTGTTCTCATCGTTGCCGAGCGCCTTGTGACGAGCCGTGCCCGCCGTGTACTCGGCCATGTCAGCGGTCATGCGTACACGGAAGATGCAGGAAACTCTGCTGGGAAGATTGCGATCCATGTCAGCTCCCCTGCGCCTGGTCCTGCCCTCATTTTCAGTGCAACAACTTGTGCAATGAAAACTGCAGTAGACCTTTCTGTAATGAATTCTGCTCAAGACGTCTTCGCTGTGGACATCCTTGTATTGGGCTCTGTGGCGAGATGTGTCCGACACTCTGTCGAGTTTGTAACCCGAGAGAGCTTGCCGCCATTGTCCCTGGAAGTCAACAAAACAGCAACATTAGGTTCGTTCAACTGTTTGACTGTGGACACGTGTTTGAAGTCTCATTTCTGGACCAGTGGATGCACTCTGACGCTGAGCTGGATGGTACGTCGCAGATCAACCTCAAAGTTTGCCCTGCCTGCTCAGTTCCAGTCCTTTTCAGCTTTCGCTACAACGACGCAGCTAAAAGAACTACAAGGAACTTAGACACGGTGAAAATGGAGATAAAGATAAAAGAAGTGGTCGCAGCCCTAAACGCAGAAATTAATTATCAAACTAATGCTCACAGCGTTCTGAAGAACTTGCGTTTTCCAATAAATCCCGATTTGCGTACCAACCGCGGCTTTGCAGATAACCTGACAAGAAATATGAAGTACTTCAGTTATGCCTTTCTGATGAGAAATCACATTGCTATTCTGAAGTTGCTCCAAGAAACACGGGCAAGAATCGAAAGAATGCAATACAAGCCGCGGAGAAGTGCTTACAGCTTATCTAGTAACCTTTCAGAGATACAAGAACTAGTCGACAAATTCCTTCAAGCCGGGCCCGTTATTCTCATTAAAAGGATAGAGGATATCCTTATGGACCCACAGCCAGAAATGGAAGTGATGATTAGAATTTATCAAAGCGCTGTTCTGGTCTCTCTGCTAGTGGACCTTATTGACGTGAAGCGTGACGTTCTTCGCAAGTTAATAACTTTAAACAGTGTCAGTGAGACGGCTCTCAACGACATCTTGAACGCAATGGTGACTCAGACAGTGTCTCTTTCAGCTTGCAAAACGAGGTAAGCTCAGCCTTTATGAAAATTCACTCAAATGCAAAAAGGTTTTGCTGTCAGTCTCATACTCACACGAGTCTACATACACAGACCATGTTTAATGTAGTCGTAGCTAAACTAAAAGTTGAATATTAATGCTATCAGCACTCTCGCAAAAAATAGCTACGTAATGTGAAAATTATCGTAAGCTAAACTCCCGAAGGTCAATGGCATGCGTTTCAAAACTTTAGAGAGATTCTATTCATCAAAAACATTCTACTGTTCACAAACTTTAATGACTTTAAGGAAGAAAAAAACGCCATTCAGATGAGCGTATGTGCACATCTACATAAAACTGTCTTGACTAAACAACTGCTCCGCCCAAGAAGCATAACTTTGAAACAAATATTTATCGTAAAGATGCAATTAGCATAATCAAGTTGTTTCACAAAATGATGAATAAAATCAAATAGGTTGAAGCATCAAAACTGTGAAAAGATTATCGTTTGATCTGTTGATAGGAAAAGCGTTTTAGAGGATTACAACCAAATCCTAACCACCCCCATAACACCGTCGTTTCAGGGTAGTGCCGTTCACAAATGGACAAATCGAAACACGGATTTTAACGCAAGTTTATTCCTTTCCTTTTGCAATAACTCCATTCGACTGCCTTCTGATGCATGATAATCGATAGAGTCGGTGAAAATACATCCCCTTGTCTTAAGTACAAACCCACTTTGAACGCTCATATCATATAATTACCTTACCGCCTCGAATATAATTATATAACAATCTAAACACCTCGAGTATGATTATATAGTTTTAAACTATATACTTTTTTAGGATCTTATACTTGTATCTCAAAAACTAATACGTATCTTATGTTTCCTACAGTGACAAATCAGTCTTATCCCTCAAACCCTTAAACGTTTGTGGAAGAGAAGGTTACTTGCCCCTCGCCGACTTTGTTTTGATTTTTCTGGAGATTTTTTGTTTTGGACTTGAAAGCTTATAATAGATGTGAGTTTTTAAGTAAAAAAAGTGTTAGCACTTTTTCTTCATGTTTTTTTTAATACAAGCGACTTCCATACGTTCGCCCACAGAAGCTTTTGCGAGCGTTTGAACTTCAACCTACTAGTCTGTAGTCTTTCAAAACTAATAAAGGATTTTTGGGGATAAAATATATTTTTTGGGAACGTGAACCTTCCTGACCAAGTTTGGTTTCTGTAACTTCTAAAATGAGTGAGATATGAGCGAGCTGGCGAGATAATAGAGTTTGGCAAAGTCGCGTGACTGTGACGTCATTACCGTAGATGCTTGTTGGTGACCCGTGAACCTTCCTGATTTAGTTTGGTTTCTGTAACTTCAAAAACGAGCGAGAAATGAGAGTTTCCAAAGTTACGTGACTATATTGACGTCATCATTTAAGTGGGTGGTTCAGTTGGTGATGTTTCCGTGTTCATTTAAAACTCGGAGTATAAATTTGATTTAGTGAACTAAATTTTAAGTCATTCCTGTTGAAAACCTCTGTTACATTTTGTGATGTTACATTTCGCGTTACTTGACTTTATTACATTTTGTGTCAAGAACTGTTACATTTTGCGTTAACGGGCTTATTACATTTTGTGGAAAAAGATACTATATTTTGCGTTACTATTACGTTTTGTGGCAAAAGTTATTGCATGTTGCGTTACTATTACGTTTTGTTTACAAAGTCTCGAATGGTTTCTTTTTCTAGCTTTAACATATCTTTCAGAAACATAATGAAAGTATTGAAAAAGTGTTCTTTCTGTTACTTTGAACTTGCCTAAATATAATATTTTGTAACAATTCAGTACGCAGTCTTTTTTGCATCGTTTGATTTCTTGCTTGGGTTTAATTCGTTATTGGAATTAGCACTACCAAAAACTTGACAAGGAACTGTTTAAGTAAAGCCTTTTCGTTATATGTGTCGTTCACATGAACAATTTGTATGAACTGCAAGTTTTACTTATAGAGACGCAAACGCGTTTAAATTGGGCTATGCTGTGTAGAAATGCCGTATAGTTTCAGTTATTTAATGATTATTCCACGATCACGTGACAGATATAAATTGGTAGATGTCCAAAGAAGGGCGCGGCACCGAGTTGGCAAAATCATTTCATATCCAAAAATTGTGAGTGGGATAATTGTTTTATTAAATACTAAGTCAAAATATACGTTTACTTCCGGTTTTAAGAAGCACCTATTTTGTTTGGAAAACAACTGTTTTTCACAAAGGGAATAATTGATGACTATGAGCTGATAACCGTCAATTGTGGAACCATCAAAAAGCTAGAAATTCCACTGTCGGAGTTTTGTATTTGATAACTTTTATTATCTATTAGGCTCGAACAACTTTCCAGCCTTCTCCAGTGGAAAACAGTTCCTCAGCTGGAAGACGAAGTGAACCAAATAAGGCAGGATGCTGGTCTTCAACCTTTGGAGGAACGTCCTAGCATTAAGTTGGTGTCTTTCCCCGGACTCTGCAGGGACAACTGGTTCAGCTGCGAACGTGGTCACGTGTTTGCAAGATTTCAGACTGCTAATGTCAGTGCACGATACGGACAAGTTACAACAGTTGCCGAATGCCAGACGTGTAGCCATGAAGCCTTGACTACAGGAGGACTCGGTTCTTCGTCAGATGATGACGCCTGAACAGTATTGTGTCACGAGTTTCCAATTGGTCCATTTTATTCAAAGTACACAATTTACTCAAGTCTTTTTTGCTGTTGAATTGACTGCTAAATGTCAAACGCATTACCACTGTTTTCAACTCTGGGTATATAGTACCTTTGATAACAAATCTCTGGTCTGGAGTTTTGGTTTTGGGGTTCTGTCAACTAAACACAACAGATTACCTGACAACGTGTCTGAAGACAAGTGTAATAAATCACGACTCACAGATCTGTCGACCTGTACAGTTGTGTGGTTCGAAGCAACTGCCACAATATCAGTGTGGCTCTGATTGAACTAAAACTTGATTAATTGCAGACCAAACAAAATCAGACCGACGTAAAACGTCAAGAGTCGCCTAGCAGTGAAAACAGTGGTAACACGCAAGGGAGCTAAAAGCAAACTCCTGCAAGCATTCAGTTAAATTGAGCGTAAGTTACTGTTATATACTTTACTTAGGGCCTGCATGGAGAAAGATAGCCCGCCTAGGCCGGACAACTCGGCTATAAGGGTCAAACGATAGCCCGCCGGCGTTTACAGGCAGTCAGGGACTAGCAAAACAGTAGTACCGGCGCTTCGCTGTGGAACCCGTTCTATCATCCCCTGCCGGAGTGTTCCCAATGTACTAAACAAACAAAAAGGTAGCCCGGCGGCAGGACGGGTGCCCCTTGCAAGCTAGCCGGATTAGCCGACTAGGTTGGTCCCCCGACTTACATTTAAACCGGCAAACAGTAATTCACCCTTCTAGTCGAGTTGGGCCGGCTATATAGGCGGGCCATCTTTCTCCAAGTAAACAGGCCAATGAATCCGGTTTAGGGAATAAATATTATCATTATCGGGTAAGAAAAGAACCTCTTCAAAAACCAATAGTTAATGCTTGGTTTAAACGACTGCAAGTTTAATGTCAGAATTGAAACAACGTTGAGGTTTCGTTTAATTTGAGGCTTTGAAGTTTATATTATGCATCAATTTGCACATTTTTGTTTAACAAGAAAAAGTGGGACGAAATTTGACGGAAGCGGTTTAACAATTGACATTTTGAATTCGATTCGTGTATATTAATGAAGAATGATTAATATTTAGGAATGATACTGCAGGAGAAAACATTATTTTTAAACATGCAGTTTTTGCTAGTTTTTGTAATAAATATGTACTTTATTATCACTGGTATGCATTAAATTTTTTTGTATAACTGTGACAGAACTTAGACCATTTCCTGTCGTCATGAAAACTTTAAGATGGCCACCATAAAATCCAAGATGGCGGATTTGTGACATTTTGTGAGGTCGTACCGGCAGTTACCAATCAATTTCGTATACCTTGCAACCTTTTTAGTAAGTTTGCCAAGTATTGATTTTTAGCTTTTTAGGGGAGGG
>JAOEHT020602174.1:0-24983 GCA_025448195.2 Parazoanthus atlanticus | reverse complement strand
TCCAAATAGTGGGCGATCATACTTCGTTGGAAGCACATGCTTCCTGCCGGAAATCCTTACTGGTCCTTACTGTGACTGTAAGTACAAAATTTATACAATTGGTTTCATTTCGTTCTGTAAACGACGCAATTTTTGCTCCTCTTTGGTTTAATTTTTTTGGTAAAGAAATGCACCACGAGGGAGTCAATTTCATGTATCGATAAATCCTTTATGTTTTGGTCAGTCTTTCTCACTAATATCTTGGCACTAGCAAGCCAAACATTCATGGCAGATTTTGCCTTGCATTTGGTATTTTTTCACTTAACCGCACAAGCTCTTCATTTGTAAGGCTGTTGTTCTTTTACTCTTGCAAATCGGCGACCTGGGATAAAATATGTTATATGATTTTCTTCTTCATCTGTATCGCGGGCTTCTGTAACTTTGTCTTTGGAAAAAACGCCAGTTATTCGAGTCAAACATGGCAGCAAACGGTAAACAAATGTTTGGAAAATCTGCAATCAACCGACAAAATTTGTGACGTAAATATCAGAGCATGAAATTCAGTGCGCATTAGATTTGACCAGTGCGATTCACATAAAAAATGGCGGACCTATAATATAAACTATAATGATTGGTGAGTTTTATCATAATGTAATAGTAGCAACTAACATACATGTAGGAACATAAATCGAGGACAAAGATACGAACATAAATTAAGGTCGTACACATGAACGTAAATTGAGGACATGTATTAGGAACGTACATAGTAACATAAATTAAGGATATACATATTAACATAAATCGAGGACATACATATATACATGAATAAAGGACATGATGTAAAAACGTACATAGGAACATAAATTGAGGAAATACATATAAACATGAATAAAGGACATGATGTAAAAACGTACATAGGAACATAAAAGAGGATAAACATAAAAAATGAACCAAGGACAACACATAGGAACATAAATTGAGGGCATATATACGAACATAAATAAGGACATACATAGGAACATAAATTGAGAACATACATAAGGACATAAATTGTGGACATACATATACATATGAATATAAGTTGAGGACATACAGGAACATAAATCAGTGAAGGTATGCAAACGAACATAAATTGAGGACACACATAGGAACACAAATTGGGGATATACACAGGAACCTTTGCTGAGGACTTGCATAGGAGTATACATTGAAGACATACATAGGAACCTTAATGAGGACATCATAGAAGTATAGAACATGCTAGTTATTATATCCGTTCTTGCGGTAGTTACCCAACTTCCTCTGTATCTGTGCAGTTACATGGTTGGCTAGTAATTTTGATCTGACTAAATGTAAGGGATTTACGCAGTTGGTGGTTGAAATAGAAAATTCTTTGTGATAAATTAAATCCTCTATTTTCCTTCAGAATTTTGTCTCTTTTCTGCTCGTGCACATTAAATTATGCTCATGCATGTGTTGATATTAAGGTGGTTCGAAATAGTTTCTAATAAAGCTCTTTGGAACAGTGTACTTTTTGTACAATTGGAGTATATACGAGCAATTATGTAACATTATTAGCGGGAATAAACGCAACATTCTTCTTATTTCTTCAATTTAAACTCAGATTTCATTCTGTTTTACATAAAGAGAACCGTGAAATCTAAATATTGGGAAAGGTTTGGTCACCAAACTGAGAAATTTATGTTTTATTTATTTTCTCACGTACTTTTTATTGTTTGTCTAGAAAAACGTTTTGGAAACGAAATACTTACCACTGCTATAGTTAAATAAGTTAAGCAACCCTTGGTCGCACTGAAGCGTTGTTCCCCAACTAAATAATGTACATGTCCGCAGATTAGTGAATTTTGTCTTCAGACACGCAGTTGCCTTTTGTACTGTGTTTGATTGATGACAGCCCAAAAAACAGAGCGACTAATCTCGAGGATTGCGTAGCATTGATAACATTAGCAATTTTGAAACAATTAAACAGATGTGTCAAAAAATCGTGAAAATTAACCGACTGGTTTCGTAAATATCATTGTTTTAGCCTGTGTGACAGACTCACTAAATCCAAGGATCAAGGAGTTAGGCTACAAGCACGCGGTCGATCTGACATGATAAACGCGCGCACAGAAAAGACGCCTGGGAGAAGAAAGTTCACGATTGGTCACTATTTCCACTACGTCTTTTACCAGGCGTCCTTTCTGTGCGCGCGTTTCAGGTCATCTCATGCTCAGGCTTCGCGCGCGGTACTAACAGTTATTGAAACACTTGAAACTATAATTCCCCCACCCTTTGCGAGTCTGTCACACAGGCTACAGAATTCAGACTGTATTATAAAACTCCGGTTTTTGTACTGGGTGGAGTTGCTTAGTCGAGTGTTACTTGAACTCAATGTCGGCAGTGATACGGGCATGTTCACGTTAACAGTTACTGTGAAACAATTAACAAAGTCTTTTATTGAGCAACACATATATGCGTAAGAAAATTGTAGGAATACCTCAAATTATCTAGTGTTGATTATTTTTAAAAAACTTATCCGACATTGTTCCTTAGCTGAATGATGGAATCTAAGTATCGAAATTTTCTTCTCACAAGCATTTTAAAACCCACTTTTTTGCGTATAAAACAAACTATCAGTCGAGCCACTTTGATCCTCTCATCATATGTCCACGATTTACCCATTGGGGCCACATATTTATGAATGGCTTCAAAGCCGAAAATGAGTGTGGATTCAACTCAAATGCTTATTATATTTTTTAAAAAGCTAGCATTATCAGGAAATGTTTTTAACTGAAGCCCTGAAAATATTGATCAGGTGTCAAATTTCTGCCACTCTTTAGATACCTCGGAATGAAGTGACAGGGTGGTGTCCTGGCCTGTCCCGTTTTATGAGCCGGGAAAATCCGTGGCCAACAAAACTATATCTAACCAGAGAAAATACTCGGCTGCCTTTATACTACAGGCATTTTATACTGCATTCATCACTGAAAACATGTTTGGCATTCCTTCAACCAAACCTTGATTCAACCTATAGGGATAGAAAGAAAGAGAAAGTGGAATTCAGGCATCTTGATCCCTTCAAAAGGACGGATGTCAGCTTTGTTATTGCAAGTTACTTTCCTGCCTAACCCTGTTTGGAATTTGGGCTGTTTCATTGCTGAATCAGTGGATTTTCTCTTTTTCAGAAGTGCAATTTATATATTATTCATCCAAACAATTTTAAACCAAACAATTTTTCAAGAAAGCCCCTTAATCCACCAAAAAGACCTTTGATCAATCACTTTGAACTATTAAGGTTCGATGCAACCAATTTCTTACTTTGTGAGCTCTGCGGCCCGGAACATAAATCAAGACGATGCACAGCAAGACAAATAAATACAATCCAACTTAATCACCCCATGAAACAGACCATCTGTGCAATATGTATTTAGACTAGTTTAGTATCTGAACAGTGCCTGTTTATATACTGGATATTTTAACTTGAAACGTAGTTTTCTGTCAATAAACCTTTGACCATGCGTAAAGCCGCGAAAGACTGAACCACTTTCGAGCTCAAGCAAATTAGTTTTACTCGTAGTGTTGTTGATGTCTTGCAAACATTTAGGATGATATATAAGTTTTGATCAACAAATGTTGATATGGTATATTTTTCGCCGTAAGGTTTGCTGTATAGCTGACGATTCGAGCGTTAGCCCTTCGTCGGAGCAGACTGTTTTGATAAAAACTGTTTTTTCTGCGTTGGCGAGTAAGCTGAATGTGGATTTTGATCAACTAGGGTTGATATGGTATGTTTTCGCCGTAAGGTTTGATGTAAAGCTGACGTTTCGAGCGTTAGCCCTTCGTCAGAGCAGACTGTTTTCATTCATGGTAAAGGTTATTTGGAATTTGGTTTTCTTCGCCACAACTGGCAGCGATCTCGTCACGAAAATCGACAAACTTGTACCAAGTTTATGTGCATGTTTTGGGCTCGAAAAATTATTGCGCCGAAAAATTATCGCAATGAATTTAACTTTTACATGTACCCATTTGTTGTGGTCGTTAGTAACTGTTACCGCCATAGATAGACTGGAAAGGGAATAAGATCCGCGTAATGGCTACCGCCTTTGTGGATTAAAATTGTAAAAGTAAAAAGTAAAAGAGTTTAATTGCATTCTTCATATCCAGCTAAAAATCAGGATGTTTTCGTCCGAACCGGACTGAAGATCAAAATTCCATATTTCAGTTCCCCATAGTATGAATCGTATAGCAGATTATAGTTGAACAACGGTGTTTAACAGAGTGTTAGGCAACAAAATAGCAAAACCAGCTATTAAGGTTTTGCAATATATTTGGTATGCTGGCAAAAGCGAAATCAGTTGTAATCAAAATATTAACACTAAAACGTAGGTTACTAATTTTACTCACAACTTATATTGGACTGCATAGCTGTAGCTGTGCAACCTGCATTTAGCAACACAAAAATATAATAATATTTGGATGAACCAAGCTATTGACAATTTTGATTACGAGACTTTATTCTATATTACAAGATGCTTCACATTTTTGATATACGAAAATTAAGAGTGTGGCAGATTTCAGTTCGTGGTTTCTCTCACGAAGACTCGAGAAAAACAAACTATATAATTAGAACAATTGGTCTTTTTGTTATTTTTAAGAAAAAAAACTATGAGTATGACTCATTTTAGCTAGTCAAACAGTCTGCGTTTGAGTTGCCTTACAAGGCAAGATACTCGAACAACTTCAAATTGAAAGCGATATAATTTCTCTGATTGACTTCAAGTGAGTGCAATACCTGCTGCCATGGCTATTTTTACTGCTCTACATAAGGATGGTGGAAAGCACAAGTTAGGGATAAGCTTATTTTTAAACACATGTTTAAGATTGCATCATTATTTTGTTCGAAACTGTGCTCTCATTGAAAGTATTAAACAGTCACATCCTACCAAGATTCATTACAAGTTCTGGATGTCCGATCTGTTTGTCGGCGTTTTTTCTTTGATAGTAATTTATTGGAAACTATGACATAACGTCCGCATGCTTAATCGATATGAATTGGTCACAACTATTTCATACTTTGCATTTCCAAGTATAAAGAGAATTCTGCTTTGTTCCATAGGAAGTGGCAAGAGACTTGAATTGGTTTTGTTTCTTGTACAAACAAGTGAGAGATTGGTTGAATACTTGGATGAAAAACAAACATAATTTCCCATGTGAAGTCATGTTGTATTTGTCGTCAGTTGCTCATTGCAGTCGAATATATAAGTTGATTCCCTTTCTTTGTAGTACAAGTCAGTTAAATTAAAAATAGAAAAAATAACAGTTGCTCATTTTGCAGTGACTCAGTGAGAAGCGGGCCGGGGTACGACACCAAAATTTATAGAGTACCACTGTGGCAAGAAAGTTTATATCGATCTTAATTTTACAATCGAGTCTTTTAAAGCCGGCCAGTTTAGCAGAAACTCAAATCAAAACGATAATCAAAACTTGAACAGATCCAAATTTGATCAACGCATAAAATACGCCACTTTAGGTTTTAGTAGGTACTAGGATTGCTAAATCTCCCATACCGGGAACCGAACAGGAAAAAATGTTAAACGAGAACGAATGTTTGAACATTTTAGCATAAGTGCTTCGCTCGTTCGTGTTCCTTAATAGAAAGTAAACTCGGTAACTACCTTAGGACAATACACCCATGTGGTTACAGTTGCCTCAGCGTTTGGTTTGTTTCTTGGTGAGGTGGAGAGCTTGTTTTCATGAGGGATTGCTATTGTAGCTTATTTTCGAAAGTTTTTGGTATTCTAATTAACTGCGAGCCCTGACCTTTAGTCTTTGTCACATTATCAGACGCATACCTATACTTTGAACATGACAAACAACCTTATTCACTTTGTCGCGTGGCAATCACTGACATCATCCCGCTCGAGATCAACACAAAATTAAATATTAAGTTAAGAATAATGCTTTAAAAATGGGCATTTTGCATCTATTCTTGTCACCACAGCTTCTGTGACTGAAATACCAATCATAGTTATTGACCAACAACACGAAGAGTTTATTTATTTTGTTTTAGCGTTGTGTTGGCACGTGGTGGGTAATCTGATGGAACGGCGTGCTTATGTGGTACGCTCTGTTTCGTTCAGACATTCATTAAAAAGTAATAAGCATTTAATGCTAATTGCTGCATTGAAGATCAAACTTTTGTCAAAGACAAAAGACGGCTTGATGCCCGATGTTTGCTGCCATATAAAACTCACTGAAGCACAGCGCTCGCCGGCAGTCTCACTGGCTCATGACCTTTCTACGAGCACCTATATTTCAAAATCTAACCACTTCATTCAAGCTACCTTCTTTTTTGATTCTGTGTTATTCTCCACGAACTTTGACACTTGATCTGGTTTATCAACCTATGCTTTTGGAGCAGCTTTCTGGAAAAGTCAATTTCAACTCCTCCCTGAACAGGTGTCTTGGCAGCTTAGCATGACAATGCATTTTGTTCGGCACGCGTATTACTTGCGCAATGCTTAAGTGAGCCACGTGGTGATGGCTCACGAGTAAATATAAACTGTGTGCATGCCTTCACACAGAGCCTTTTGTCTTACTTCTGAAATACATCATACTGAAAAAGTAACCGCACAATTTGTCCCCGTTTCATCCTTTTGCTCCGATACTATCATAACGGGGAAATAATCAATTCCTTGTGAGACGAAACTACAAAATAACTTAAAAACATATAAGCGTTGGCACGCGCCACTTATCAAAGTATTTGAGGGCAATTAATTTGAAAATGATAATTTACCATGCGGTCTTTCACAGCTATTTTAAATACCGGCCACACACCACTCGCGCTGCAAGATCTTGTGGTGCTTTGACAATCATTTCGTCACTTACACCGTGTTACGCTCAAAATTGAAGTATTTTTAACTTTGATTTGTGATAACCTATTCGATTCAAGTCTAATTGCTGGAAGAAGTCGTGCGTGCTGTTGAAGTCAGTTTGTTTGACAAGTCGTCTCTATTATATATGACCATGTGTTCTCTTTTGTTTTAGAAAAATGGCTGATGATCCATTGTTTAGATTTTTGTTCGTGTTTGCAGCCTTCAATTTTCATGCAAATACGCAGACAAATTTGCATGAAACACCACATGTTAACTTTGTTTATTGCTTTGCCCCATTTAAGTAATCCATTTGTCTAATTTCTACTAAACTGTCGTTTTTTTTAGGTTAAGAAGTGTTTTTGTTCGAATTAAAACCACATCTTGTTTGTTTGAGACCTTGACTTTCCACCGCACGTACAAAAGATCACCAAACGATAACAATATAAATATTTTGTTAGTTTCGACACTGCATGCAAGGCTTATATATGCATTAAAAAATGTAGCATCGATTTGAGCAAACAAAAACTAAGAAATAAAGATACTTTCGGGAAAATAAGTACACAATTAATTCTGTGCTTTTATAGAAAACAAAATGTTTGTCCTTTCTTTGCTTAAGGAGAAATATTGACGAGTAAAGCATCAAATATGGTAAACTTGAGTTGTTGGAAACTGTAAGAAGTGATGCAATGGAACACATATTTAATGTTCTAATTCTTGTTTTAATATTTTTCAAGAAGGGATTTTTCGCGAAAAAAAATCCACATCACAGAACACACTGATAACTATCACTGAATACATTGTGAAAACCAAAACAGTTTGTTTGATAGCGCTTGTTTGGAGTGCGACCGTGAAACTTACTCTAGGATATATTGTACATTGGAAGGCACAGCTTGCAATTAAACGGCCAAATTCGAAATCAAATATTTCTAATATATTCTGCGAGTTGAAAGCATTTCTTCATGGAGAAATTTATTATTTAACTTCTTCTTTCCTGTCATAAAGGAGCACTATAATTATGTCCCCTCGAGCGTCGAAGACTTTTGATTCTTCGAAGGCGGAGTCAATTCCGCGGGCTAGCTGTCAGTCGGTGCCAGATCCGTTTTACTTTTCCCGCCTTTTCTAAAAGTCGAAAATTATTATTTTAAAAGGCAGAAGTCTTGCTTTTCTCCTTCGGTTTGATTTTATATTCCAGGACGTTATGTCAGACCTAAATTATCAGTCCCATTGGCTATAATAAATTTTTGAGTCTGCATGCAACTCCAACCAATCAGACAATACATTAGACATTGGGCTTCATGGGCAACACCTTTTGAAAGAAACAGCCGCAACTTTCAAAACAGTTTCCACTAAGTGGTTGATACGATTATGTGAATTGACTGGGTTGTTCTCTCTTTCTTTACCCTTCCGTGCACCGGGAGAACTACTTCGCATGAACAAAGGGTCAGTTAATCTCCAGAGGATGTGAATCAAATGAAAAGTTCATTAATAGGTAGTGACTACTTGGTTCGGGGGCTAATCATGTTGATACGAGCTTTGGGGGAAAATGACTTCTTTATGTTCACGGAGGACAAAAAGTTTCATAATAAAAGATTCGCGCGTTTCTTTGTTTCGATACTTGGGGCATGTTTGGGTTTCCTTCACATACAGTTGCTGTGTCCTTTTCAATATCGTTAGCCTGCTAAAGAAACCATGACCACATGATACTTGTTTGTGGTATGTTGCCGAAGATACCCATCGCCTTCTTGAAGTAACATTAACAACATCAACTTATCTTTATAAACTCGCTCGCAGCACGAATCGAAAATTAAACTGCAAATAGACTAACTTAGACTTCCAGATACCTTCTTTAAATTTTCAGTAACTTTTATCAAACGCCAAAGAAGTCTGTCTGATTATATAGACCTCGTTTTTGAATGTTGTTTTCCTGTAATCGGTAACGTGACGCAGTCATTACTGCAGCAGCTCTTGTGCGATCAATATCTGAATTTGGTAATGCAAATACTGGTGGACTTTGAGTGTTTTCTTGTCAGATTTCAATGACTTGTTTCCTTTTTGGATTAAGGGCATGCGGATCAATAAATTCAAGGTCTTTGATAGTGGTAAAGTGTTTCACGTTGGCCCAATATTAAGGTGACATGAGGCACAGTGTAATTTAGCGGGCTTTTCGCGCGCGTTTCTATATGTTGTTTGGAAACAAAAGATGGTTCAGTGGTTTCGAATGACCAACTGTTGTAGCGCGAATGAATGAATCAATCGATAGTTGAAGAGAGGGTATCACATGCTCAGGGGGCGGGCACAGACGTATGCCTGCTCCTGGCGGTCTTGGTGGGTGGGCTAGCTTCGCAAAATTTAAAAGCAAAACAACTTTTTACACATTGCTGAGTTTTTCCCTGCCGTCATTTTGAAACCGCACTTCCAACCGTGCATGATGTTTTCCTTGTGTTTCATAAAGTTATGTTGGCGTCAAGCAGTCAGATAGCGTCTTCTTTCTTTACTTAATGGCACGCGCCTTGTTATTGTTTTTCTTTTAAAAAGCGATCATTACAATTTCGGAGCCGACCTTTGCATTTATAGCCTGGTTTTACATGTTTACAAAAATCATGGTAAAATGTTGGCTTGCCGCTTCAAGCGATTCAAGTGCGTCATTTTGAAGGTGTTTTAACAATAATTGCGTTTTTGGGACAGTGTGAAGTCAAATATGAGCTCGAATTTACAGGTGAAAACTAAACGATAATTGAGTTTGTTGGCTAAATTCGTTTCCTATCCTTACCCCTTTGTGCTAAGCAGAGGCCTTGTATCTTGGGATATTAATAGCCAGTGGTTTTGTGTTGTCCGAGCCTTGTAATAAGAAAACCGGCAGTACAATTTAGAATTTGTCTGATGGCTTATTAAAATACCGCTCAAAAAAGCGCATGAGGACAACAGACTTCTTGATTAGAGACTTTTCCTTAAAAAGCTGAGAGCTGTCGTGGCGAAAGTTGTAAAAGATTTCATCTTTTGCAGATTTGCGAAGTGATTGCGAAAAGTTTCACTTCGCAAAGCTGGAAATAATTTTGTTGCAAACGTGTTTACACTGGCCCTCCATGGCAGTGAGAGCAACCAATCAAGATCATTTAAGCGAGGCGATAAGTGTGCCCTTGGGTATCACATTGCGTCACTAATTAAACTACGCATGCTCATCAGTATTCACCGCACCCCCGACAAAAGCTTACATCTGTCTTTACCATTTCTCACATTGAGTTGGACTCGGTGAACGATGATCGATTTGCAGAGGCTGTGATAGAGCGAAACGAGTTACATGTTGCACCGGTCGAATGAGGCACATTGCCGAATCCTGAAACCTTGGCTCATTTCTAGATAGTGTTGGCAATGGCTTTTGGGCTTTGCGTTAAATGCTTGTTTTGGGGAGCCTTATTCCAATTCATTCATGTGCAGGTAAGAACGGACTTGTGCGCTGCCTTGGGGGTGAAATATGGTGTTTTGGTCATGTGTAACGCTTTCATTTACCCTCCCCTCCACTTGTTCCACACCGCTGAAACACGTTATCATGTCTTTTTTAATGTTTAGACCGTCCTCGGCGCGGGCACATTCGAAATCGAGTTGGTTTCGATTCAGAACATCGATGGCGAGAAATCGGATGGCACTTGTTGTGATGGGAGCCGTACAATATATTCAGGACAACCGCGATGCCGCGATACGTGTGACACATATTTCAAGATATGTCTGAAGCAATACCTTCAAGTTATGTCATCTACCGGTCCCTGTCGCTTCGGTGAAGCCACTACTCCATTGCTTGGTGCGAATTCATTCACAGTATCCAACATGACATCAGCGAATGGCTTTCACAATCCAATATCTCTACGATTTACTTTTTCTTGGCTGGTAAGTCGACTTTTTCCCCCTGTTTGCCATTATGTGTATTTTTAGATCAGAGAAGTTAGTGGCGTGGGTATCTGGTAGAGTCCCGTTAGAGCTATCTGTAGTAAAATCCTTGATAATAATATATAGATTAAATTTATGCGGACGGTTCACGCAGATGGTTGTATTTTTCAATAATAAAATTTTAATGCAACCTCGGCTATCAGCTGTTTATAACCTTTGGGGAAATCGCAGAAAGGACAAAAAAAATGGATATGGAACGACTTTACCAAGACGGATTTAATTTTTAAACCTTGAGCGGCTCACCGCTTTTGGCGCTTTACAGTTTTGCACGAAATCGACTTGTAGGACTTTTCCATTTCGGAAATTAAATTATCTTATGGCTCTCAAAACTCTCTGACGAGAGCACGTTCATTTTAGCGAAACGACAACAACGTCGAAAGGTAAAATATAACAACAAATACAGCTGCGATTATTTAAACAAGACTTGCTTCGGTCAAGACCAGTTTCACCTTCGGTTTGTCGATTGTCGATGCAGCCATAGATTCGCAATCATTGTTTATCATAATAGTAAGAGTTGAGCCACGTGTCTTTCGATTGACAGTCTTTTGTGTGACTATATGTTAATTAATTGCAGTTACGATGCGTATTTGCAACACAATGATTTTTCACTGACTGGAAAATCAAAGGCTTCTACCAAACCGCATGGTCAATCCGAGCCCCTCTCTTTCCTTGTGTACACCTGCGTTATGGCACTTGTGAAGTGTTACCATTTGCGGAGAGACGCTTTGTCGCGATTACAATCTATCAGCGGGCGCTATGATTGATCGACTTTTTCAAAATGACAAAATTGAAGTCCATTCCGGAGTGAATCCCAAAATTTTTTGTGTTTGCCTTCTACGTTAGCGACCATACCTCTAGGCAAAAATGTTGTAGTAACTTGGTTGTATGTGGGAATACTGAGTTATCTTTCAATTAGAATTTGAAAATGAAAGCGAGATTCTCCAAAGTAAGTTATGGTTTCCTGGGTAATTATAACATCCGAACTTCGTGCAACAGTTTGATTTAGTTCTTTCCATCATTATAGAATCAATTAAGAGGTTGTTTTCGTTACAAGTTCTGTTTGCTAATTTCAGAGGAATCAGTTTCACTAGATCCTCAGACTGAAATTTACAATGTCTCCGTGGTGCAATCAAATTGAACTTCTCCGTCAACCAAAACACTATTTTGTAACTAATACCATCTTATTTTTGTTATTAGTCATTCTGTTTCTTCCGTCTATTTAATATCAAATCAAATACTGAGCGAGATATTATTCAAGAACTGATTCAATATTTTTTTCTTCATGTCACCAAAATTAGAAAAAAAATGCCTATGAATTGGATCTTGAATAGTCTTGTCATCTTTCTCACTGCTTGTGTTGTATGAGACGTCATATATATATTAAAAAAATAATCAAAATTTGAATACAAGTTTTTTATTTGTTTCACAGTTTATTTCTCTTACTTTCGAGGCAAACATCTTTGTCACTGAAGAGCAAACCTTAATGTAAGAATTAATTTATAGCAAGAAACTCCTTTGTAGAAAATACCCTAATGGTTTATCTTTATGTTAGCCAGTCCCCAGGAGGCGAGCAGTGAAATTAATCTACGTTTTGTCATTTTATTCAGTGTTGTGTCTAATGTCTTTTAAGGTCTTATCAGTTGAAATCTTACTTTTAGATGCATGCAAATGACAAGTTTGATTTTGTGTTTCTTAAAGTAAATATTTTCTCACAAGCTTCTTGTCAGTCAAATCATACCTCCCAAGAGAATTTTTTCTTCTACTAAAACTCTGCACTTTGCTTTGTTTTGAGAACTTCTGCCGCTACACTCTATAGATTTATCTTTTCCGTAGCTATATACATTTTGATCTCTGAGATTATTTTGATGAGAGCTTGATGATCTGAATTTGAATTCAGCTATAAAAAATTGTGGCTTCCTCCTTACCAATCAGTCAAAGGTTTTGCAGAATATGGAAGTAGCCACTTTTCATTATTAATACTGTTTTAGTTTTGCACAGCTAAGAAAATTTCTAGATGTAATTCAGACCTGATTGTTGGTTAAGATCAAAATAAATTAGATCCAACAGTAATATGCCCTCAACCCAGCAGGTGCAGTGTGTTTCATCTTTTTCATCTTTTGTTTTTCCTTGCCAATATGTTTACATTCTCTTTTACAAACTTCGGTAACCTAAGAGGTAGTTCAGCATGATGCAGACATAAGAACACAACATAAATTCCACATAGTCCATCAGACTCAGTCAATAACATTGTATAGATTTTTCCAGAAAAAAAAAGAATTCAATAGGATATTATGATACCTGTGAAATGAAACTGGAATATAAATTAGTGCCCTAGTGTTAATTAATGTGAGACTCCTGTGTAGCAGATGAAAACCCTAATTTTCACACTATGAAATGCTAAATATTCTAGTTTTGTATGGCACCATGCTTCCATAAACTACTTAAAGCCAGATATAGCTTCATTGTTTTATACTCCAACTTGTTATTTTTGAGTTCTCATTAACAAATGATGTTCTTTTTCAATACAGTTAGAATGAACCGTGTTTTTGTATGTTTGTTTCTCTGTGGCATTATTTGCTTATGTCATTAATAAGAAATATCAGGAGTTTGATTTAAAAGACGATGTGATATGAGATTAGTAATTTTGTTTGAATTATTTGGAAATTTTATATTTATCGTGTTTGCTGGTGTGAGGAATAAAAGTTTATACAATTTGCTTTTGGGGTTCCATTTAATTAAAAGCTGAGTATGAAGGCTTTTTTTAGTAAATACTAAATATTTAACGATAATGAGCGAGAGTTCAGGGAGTAATATGTTTACTATTTTTAATAATGAATCTAGAAGGATGACATAAAATACACAGAGTTGTTTCTCCATTTCCTTTTTGCAGTGTTGTCTGTTTCCAATGAAATTAAACACTGTGCAACATTGTATTCCTAGTCGCCGGGCTATTTTCTTGTCCGATAAGTATCATTACAAACACACTGGCCACAAATGTAATCTGTTGTTTTGAATATATTTCTAATATACAGAAAACTGAAGATACTAATTCTGTATTATATGAACAGGAATTTAATCTTTTAGTAAAGTTATTGCATTAATATGTTGCTATACATATTGTATTTACAACCCCTTTGATCAAACTAGTTAGTGTATTTCTGGTTGCTTGTGGCTGTCTTTGATTCATAAAGTTCAGCGACTTTGTATGATGTTAATCGAAAGGAAGTGTTATTGTTGTGGTCAAATAATCTAATGAGAAATCCAAGAACCAAAATGAAGAAACTGAGTCGTGATATTAACTGAAACAACAATTATTCAATTAATTCTAAAAATGCCACTATTTTTAAGTTTTTGATTTTTATTTGTACAAGAGTTTTTATGTGCTCAATGAATAGCTGTTGGCTTTTTAAATTGTATTATATCTAACAAATTTTATTTTTCATTGTAGACAACATACTTGTTGATTTTGGAAGCATGGGATTTTGATTCATCAGGTTAGTATATATACTTCTTTTTCATGCAGATTTTAGAGCAATTGTCTCATTGCAAAAAGTGTGTTAAAAGCACAGTATACGTAGTAACTCTTAGACATAACTTAGGAAATTCTTCTGTCCTCTTCCTAGATACCAGTGAATTAATTGACAGAACAATGCATCAAGGTACCATTCTACCAAATAAGACATGGGAAACACGCACTTACAATGGCCCAACAGCAACCATGGTTTACAAGATTCGTGTTGTTTGCGATCAGTATTACTATGGCAGTACATGCACCAAACTTTGCCAACCAAGAGATGACAGGTTTGGACACTACACCTGTGATGAACATGGAAATAAACATTGTATGACTGGGTGGCGAGGACAGCATTGTGATATACGTAAGTCAACCCTCTGTATCAGTTGTGTTCACAATATGACAAAACGTATTCAGGGTGCGAATTTAGGGCCTATAAATGATGAAAAGTATGACAAAACTTCAGTCTTGTAGGCCAATAACCAAGCAGCCTACAAATTTCAAATAAGAATTTATATGGTAACATGCTTATCTCCCAACTGTAGCAAGAGTAAAAATTTGTAGGCCAGACAAAATCCTTAATTCGCACCCTGATATTTTCATTTAATTTTAATCAGATGAGATGGCCATTGTCTTAGAAACAGGAGAAAGGTGTAAATCCATTTTCAAAATTGAATTTGATAGAAATACTTCAAAATGGAAAAAAGTACACAGCCAGCATTCTTCACATCTTATGATAATTAATGTTCTTAATTTTTTTGTTTCAGCAATCTGCAGGACAGGCTGTGATGCCATTAATGGATATTGTGGTTCACCAGGCCAATGCCTGTAAGTTTTCTCCTTCAATTGCTCTGCTTAATATTCTCAGCTTGCAGTAAGTAAGTTACAGAATTATGGTTTCACTAATATGTTCATAAAAATTCCCTGTATTAATCTTTGATTTTACATTGCTCTTTTGGTCACCAGTTGCCAGCAGGGGTGGCAAGGTGCGCTGTGCGACCAGTGTATGACGTATCCTGGATGTGTCCATGGCACTTGTACGAGTCCATGGCAATGTAACTGTATCACAAACTGGGGAGGACTTTTGTGTAGTCAAGGTAATTGAACAGTGGTTCTAACATAACAAAACTTGTAAATGCATAGACGTTCTTTTTTTTGTATAAGAACATTTGCTAAATTGTTATTTGATTATTATTACTGGTATTATTGAGACAGACAGACAGACAGAAAGTCATGGTGTGCAACTGACCACTGCAGTGTATATCTAGGTCAGTACAATCATGGACACCAGTGGACTGTGAAATTCAAAAAAGGAAGGGACAGAAATAAGTTGGAGTAGATTTAATATGAACTTGGAAACAAAAGAATAACAGTATTCAATCTTTATATAGTGCATAGAAAAGAAGCCTCCACAAAACATGTTCACCCTTTTCACCTACTATTTTTGTTTCTACAGATCTCAATTCCTGTAGAAGACACCCTTGTCAGAATGGCGGAACATGCTATAACACAGGAATGGACAAGTATAAGTGTGAATGCCCTCCAGGATATACAGGAAAAGACTGTGAAAATGGTACATTGCTTTGATATGTTAAAGTATATTTTTCAAATAAGAAAATGACTTTTGAAGTATGCCAGTTTTTTCTTGACTTGAAAGTCAGATTAAATCTTACATTGAGTTTTGCTTCATCATCCCAGAGATTGATGTGTGTCTTTCACACCCTTGTCAACACAATGGGACATGTACATCCAGTGGCAGCACATTCCAGTGTACCTGTGCACCAGGCTGGGAGGGAAGGTTTTGCCAGAAAGGTTAGTACTTCGACGTTTACTTGGATGTGTCTGGAGATGAAGGACTGTATCAGTTAGAGCAGAGCTGGGGGAGCCAGAGGGGGTAGGGGGTCATTTGGTAAGAAACCCCAAGTTATACAAACCCTGGTATTGCCTCCAACGACTAATGGATGAAATGACAGGTGGCATCTGGTAGCTATCGGTAGGTATTTCATGTACTAACAAGTTGGTTGTAATTCTGCATACTAAATAATATAACAGAAAGCACAGCACACAGTAATCGATTGTCTTAGTCCCTTTAAACTGACCTGTTTGCTATTTGCAGATAAAGATGATTGTCAAAGTCAGCCTTGTCAACATGGTGGTACTTGTGTGGATAGCAGGAATGGTTTTCAGTGTCGCTGCGCCCCTGGATGGTCTGGTCACCAGTGTCAAACTAGTAAGCTGTTTTTCATTTTGTTACGTATTAAAATATAATGATTTAGTGTACTGTGCACAGTATACATAGATCTGTATTGTTGAATGGGAATATCTTTGAAGGTTTTTGTGCTCAATGTTTTTTTGTACCCCACTGAACAGACATTAACGAGTGTGCTACCAGCCCATGTGTGAATGAAATGAAGTGCATTGACCTTGTTAATGACTTTGCCTGTGAATGTCAGCCTGGATGGAGAGGAAAAAAATGTGATGAGAGTAAGTATTTGTAAAATGGTAGTAGATATTTGACATATTTTTAAACTATAACAATTGGAGATAAAAACATTACATGTAAATTGCAATTGTAGTTAATAGAGGCCAAAAAAGTGACTTATAACTTTACAATTTTTATAAAGCTAATTACAGTATACTAGTTGCATCAATATATCATTTTTTAGTTAAAAGGCAAACCATATTTACCCCCATGATTTTACAGAAATGCTGTTTGTTTGGTAACATGACTTTGTATATATCAACAATTAAAATGTGACTCTTACAGTTCTCTAATTTTTGACACAGATATAAACAACTGTGCTGGTCAATGCAAGAATGGGGGAACCTGCCAGGATTTGGTTAATGACTACAAGTGCAGATGCCCAAATGGATACGGTGGTAAAAACTGTGAAGTGAACATAAATGACTGCCAGAGTGACCCATGCCTCAATGGTGGAGTATGTGTGGATGGTATTCAAAGTTTCAGCTGTGTTTGTGCTTCTGGCTATGAGGGACGTCGCTGCCAAACAGAAACAGATGAGTGCAGCCCTAACCCTTGTGTACATGGGACTTGCACAGATTTGGATAATGACTACAGTTGTTCTTGCAGTGCTGGTTATGTGGGAAGAAACTGTTCTGTATTATCAAGTGCTGGTGGCAATGTTTGCACTCCAAATCATTGCAGACATGGTGCAGCATGCATTCAGCTTGCTGGAGGCAACAGCCAATGCCAATGTGCAGCAGGTTACACTGGTGCATTCTGTGACACTGATATGAATGAGTGTCTTTCGACACCATGTCAAAATGGAGGGTCGTGTGTAGATCTTGTGAATGGATACAAATGTGTGTGTAGTACTGGATTTGAGGGCTCAACATGCCAGATCAATAAAGACGATTGTGCTTCATCACCTTGCCATGGATCAGCAACTTGTGTGGACAAAGTGAATGGCTACGAGTGTAAATGTGCAGCAGGGTACACTGGAGTGAACTGTGACTTTGATATTGATGACTGTGGCCCTGTCGACCCTTGCAGGAATGGTGGAACATGTATTGATAGGCACAATGGTTACCAGTGCACTTGCAGGTATGCCATTTACATTTAAGTATAGTTTGCTGCCTCACTACACAGAATCATTTAGTGGTGTGATAGCGACGAAGAATGACACTAGTGTGACAGTGATGCTGATGCCAATGTCAATGTCACACTGATGGCAACTGACAGTGCTGTGGCAGCTGTGGCAGAGATGTGCACAAGTGTGGAACAATGATAGCAGTGTCGCTGTCACAGCAATGTTGACTGGCATTGATGTTCCACTAGTATGCACATTGCTGTCACAGCACTGTCAAATGCACTATCCACATTTTGGGTTCTGCCACTGTCAGATATTTCCTGAGTGTGTAGGATGTACAGAAATATTTGAGTTATATCCTATCATAACAATAACACTAACAGTAAACAGTAATGTCCATTTCACAATGATCAAATCTCAAATCTTTTGTGGGTTGTTTTGGTATGATGTTGTTTCATCTTGTATTGTATTTCTCTCTCTTCCAGGCCAGAGTTTACTGGACAGCAGTGCGAGACACCAACCAATAAGTGCCAAATCAACCCATGCTATAACAACGGAACTTGCATTCAGGGACTGGGTACATTTTCTTGCAGCTGCCAGTTGGGTTTCACTGGACAGAAATGTGAGACAGAGATTGATGAGTGCAAGTCAGACCCTTGTCTTAATGGTGCAACTTGCCTGGATCGTGTTAATGGCTATACTTGCTACTGTGCTGTGGGCTACACTGGTCGATCGTGTGAAACAAGAATCAATCACTGTGCACACTATAACTGTGCAAATGGAGGTACATGTTCTAATGGTATTGCTGAAGCCACTTGCATCTGCGCTCCTGGATTCCGAGGAACACACTGTCAGATCAATCATGATGAATGTCAGTCTAGCCCTTGTCGGAATGGTGGCACCTGTATTGACCAGATCAACAAGTTTCACTGCGCTTGCCCTTCAGGAACCAGGGGTGAACGGTGCGAACAGTGTAAGTACTAACCCCAATGATGTTCTATTTAGTTCTTAAAGTTCTTGGATTACAATCAGTCCCTGGAGATTCAGAGGACAAAGACATTGCAGCCATGTTGGTTGAACATAAAATAGGAGTTAACGAGGAGACCTTTGTTAAGTTCAATCAACATGGGCGCTGGTGACGTCACATGCAACTGAAGCATTAACTGAACTTTTGAAGCGGTTGTCGAAAACCCATAACATAGCCATTCATTTTCCTTGTCTTGAACAGTAGAAGTGTTTGATGTTAGTTATTTTCATATTTCAAAAATTGGGAATTTCCTTTAAAGAATAGTGGAAATTTTCTAAAGCAGGTAGGAGGAGAGTTGATAATGACAAAGCTCAACTGTTCCGTTCATTTTACTGTGTTTTAGTGCTTGATCCTTGCATGGCTGCAGTGCCAATCAATGGTACAACCCAGCTCGTACCTACAGGGGTGTGTGGTGCTCACGGCACATGTAGGCCACTTCTTACTGGAGGTTTTGAGTGTGACTGTAAACCTGGATACACTGGAAATCATTGCCATAAAAGTAAGTTGGTTTGCTTTCGTTTCTCAGGATTTGATCCTGATCCATTACAAATAGTTTTGTTGGTTATTCGTGCAGATATTATCTTAGCTTTATACTAGCCATTTTAGGGAGTTGTCAGCTAGTTCCCTCCATATTTAAATTCGTTTTTCTAATTTTTATGTAACTTGCGTGCAAAATTTAAGAAAACTAAACTGATGTAGTTCTAAGGGACTCTATGTGGAGATGCAAGTGTTTGTTATCTAGTGTGTTGAAATTGTCAATTTCACTCTTCTTTTTTGTTGAGTTATTTTCTTAATAATGCTTTCTTGTGCTAAACTTTCTTGCTTTGTTCAAACTTGCAGACATCAATGACTGTGTAAACCATAGATGTCAAAATGGTGGCAAATGTAAGGATGGAATCAATTCCTATCAGTGCATCTGTACAACTGGATGGGAAGGACGTTACTGCTCAAAAAGTGAGTATTTAGTTTGAAATATCTGCATCTACACACAGGCAGCAGCGCAAGTTGGGTATCTCTGTGACCCAACAATGCTTGCATAGCAACTTTCTATCTTGTTAGACCGAAGCGTAGAGCGTTAAAAGATTAAAGCGACCTTAGCAAGCTGGCAGTTGTCTCGGCGGAAAGTACTAGGAGCCGACTTCAGAAGCTCGTTAACAAAGAGCAAGAAAATAATTTAATGGTTTCATCTTTACTTTCAGATATTGACGACTGTGCAAGTAGTCCCTGTCGGAATAACGGGACTTGCAAAGATGATCTTGGGGATTTTATTTGCTCTTGTCCCCCGCGTTACAAAGGCAAGACTTGTGCTTCAAGTAAGTTACTTCTTCGAGTCTATCTTTTTTTCTTGCGTCGGCGTTTTGCCGTAAATTGTTGTATATATCAGACTTGGTGATTTTCGTACCACTCAAACTACTCTTTTCTTATCATTGCTTGGAGCTAACCGTTGTCCTAGTGACCTCAAAATTGATTTTTTAAGTTAGATTTTCTTTCAGATTCGAGGAATGGAATTGAAATGTGATTAGAAAGTGATTGGTTTTGTAAGATGTTGTAACACCTAGCCTTGTTTGTTTTGTAGCAACGAGTCACTGCGAGCGTAATCCGTGTTCGAATGGGGGAACTTGCAAGGACTCGGGGAACACCTTCCAGTGTATTTGTCCGACTGGGTACAAAGGCAGAACCTGCCAACTGGGTAAGTAAGGTTGCCTTGTTTGGGAGAACTTTTTCGCATGTTCTTTTTCGATATTGGGTCATTCGTACACTGTTATTTGTTTAATTGGTTTATTGTTGATGCTTTGATTCAGAAGCAATGACTCGCTGAGTTTTGGCGGTTTTGTTAATTTGAGACAAGAATGTATGAATTCAAAATTCATATTTCTTTGAATTGAAATTCAACACTCAGTGTTTGCATATCAAAACTGTTATTGCCGACAACAAAATAGCTTTACAAACAACTCTACTAAACCAAAATGTTCAAAGAATCCCTCAGTCATAAAATTTGGTTAACTAAATCGAATATACAATCTGGGTTCTTAGTTAACAGAAAGCTAAGTATGTTGAAAACGTGTTTAGTTTCTGAGAATGTCCAAAGACCCTCATCGTTCCTGAAAGTAAGATTTGTAATTTTGATAAAAACCATTGTGTTGCAAATGTACACCTGTTGTTTTTCACCGAATGTTTTTGCAATGAATAAATTGAGGTTTTGTAGTTTCAAATAAACATTCTAAGCAATTTGCGATTGCCAAAAATTTCCAATATCATTTTGGACCCAGATTAAGAAAACGCTATTGTTCGTAGCCGTGAGCCCTTTGTTGTCTAATGTTCCGACATTTCATTAGCACGTGCTTCCAACTTATATTTTTCATTAAATGCTGCTTTCTAGTTGTTTTCGAGATGTTTGTGCTGAACTGAAGCCGTAAGAACCGTAAGGAAATAAGACTAAGAACAAGTGTACTAGCGAGTTAAGATGTCAAGCCGTCACGTTATAGTCGGAAAGGAACATTTTTAGATTTTCACTCGTCCGTGAACATTTGCAGGTGTTCGATATTTAAAAATACAAAGTTCGCTTTTGATTCCCAGAAGAACAAATATCCATTACAGGTCTCGGATTGTAACGAAGGCAAACATGTACGAGTATAATAAACTTGTTTAATTGCTTCGGCAATACGCGCTTTGTCAAGTCGCCGCGGTTCCCACGAGTTCGGCTTGTTAATATCTGAAAAGTCGGTATTAGAGCTCTTTAGTTTCATGTTAATTTTCTGATCAATTCTCAGGCATTGTGAACACGTATATTTCTTGTTTTCTTTTTATTTATTAAAACTTCAATTCCTGGAAAAGTTATGGTACGTCACTGTAAAAAGTATTGTAGTTTTAGAAGCTGAGTGACGAGTATAGCCATTCCAAAAGTTATAATCTTAACAAATAAAACTTGTTGACGAGAACTGCAGACGCAGAAAACAGCTTTGACGCTTTTCAAAAATCTGCATTTGTGTTGTTTAGCCTAAACTTGTCTTATCAGTCTTTGTGTCTCTTGTTTCCTGTGGAGCGTTTCTTTACCTTGGCGTTTACTGATAAGATTCTACTTTGTCGCCTGTAGAAACCGGAAAATGTGATTCAAATCCTTGCCAAAATGGAGCCACTTGTCTCGATGGACATGACAAATTCACGTGCATTTGTGCTGATGGATGGGAGGGGGAGACGTGTTCAGACAGTAAGTATACCAAATTCAGCAACAATAATCCTGAAAACCTTGTTATTTTTTTTATTTAAAAAAATAATCGTCTGTTTTTGATCGCCACCGGGAAAGCACCCGGAAACTGAAAGCCGGTTACCCATTTGCTCAAAACAAATGTCATCAATAGTAGTGTCAGTATTGTTCAAAACAATTTTTGTTATTTTTAAGAAGGTTAACCCTGACCTTCTCCAGTGTGAAGAGTTAGCAGCTGTTGCCATTTGAATAAGATAACCATTCATGGTTTCGATGTGTTCGGCTTACGAACAAAACGTTTATTGATTTTACAAAAAGTCACCATTCAGAGCTTGGTAAATACACTGAATAGAATCGAGTAAACACGACAGAAATTGGGTAAACACCATCAAGTGGAACCTGTCAGTGTTCAGTTCTTTTTGTGTAATCTTATACCGTGTGTTTGTTTTCCAAGATGTGAACGACTGCGCAGCCGTGCCCTGTTACAATGGAGGGACATGTATTGATGGGGTCAACTGGTACTTGTGTTCGTGTGCCAGGGGATTCTCGGGGCCAGACTGCAGGATCAATATCAATGAGTGTGCCTCATCCCCCTGTGCGGAAGGTGCCACATGCAGGGACCAAATTGGCTCTTACGAGTGTGTGTGCCCAGCTGGCAAACAGGGACGCAACTGCGAAGGTAATACCGCCAAAACCAAAGTTGATTCCCCAAATTGCCAGATGACGAGTTGCTAAACTCTCTTATTTGTCTCTATACATTTCAAAGTAACAAGTTGGGATAATTTTCCATTTCATCTTAGAGAGTTTAATCAACACGTTTTATACTGATACTGTAAGGAGAAGATAAATTTGACAAAGTTGCAGGGGTGAAAGGGTTAAGAGAAGAAATAAGAGGAGGGTTTACTAAGTCTGTTTATATGATTTCAATAGGATATTCTCGTTGTTACTTTCAATAACCAAATTCGTTTTTTCCACTTCAGACGATGCGAGTGTTGGTAATCCAATGGACTGCGAGTACCCCAAACTAAATGCCATATATCGACACAATGCAAACTTCAGCGACGACTGCAACACGTGCAAGTGCTTTAAAGGGACAGTCACCTGTACGAAGGTGGTTTGTGGTCCACGCAATTGTCTGAATGATAGCAACTCCATATCCAACTGTCCCGTCGGCAACGTTTGTAAGCGCAAAGAGACGAGCTGCCTCAAACCCCCGTGTCATCCGTGGGGTGAGTGCGCTGGAGCCAAGAATTCGGCTCAAAGTGGAGACGACATCAGTGACGAGGTTTGCCTTCCAAATGGCACGGAACTCAGCTTGGACTGTGCAAAGATCAACATTGTTTTCGACATTAAGAAGCTGCCGAGGGTAAGAGTAGTTCGCTTCTTGTCTTAAATAGATGAAAACGTTTGTAGAACCTAGATTCACGACATAACATGAGCTTGTTTATTTTGCGTAGAGAAATGAATTGTTGCTGTTAAAACGCCTTAATTAACTGCAAATACAGTTTAAAACCTCTTTGACTCGAAACCTTCTGCTAACTGGAACTAAATTATTCTTCCTTCAAGTCTTTTTCACACTAATGTATTCCCATCAACTCGAAACTGTTTCTGTTTCTCCATGAAGGTTCGACTTAACGGGAGTCGGCTCGACTAGATATAAAATACAGAGCTAGAAACAAATACGCCTTTCGTTAGCAGAAGCAGGAACTGAACTTTTTGGTTTTCTTTTGTTTTGTAGGGTACTCTGCTGCAGGAGTTCTGTCGAAGGTTGCGATTCCTACCAATGCTTAAAGACTACGCAAAAAACGCTCAAGTGCGCTTGTTATGTGAACAGAAAAGTGTATCGAGAAAGGACAAAAGGGATGTCGAGGCAGTGACTGTATCAGTGGTAAGTCTTTTCATTCAAGTTGGTACAAGTGCAACGTATTTTTTTCTGTTTTACCCTGAACTGAACTCTTAAGCTGCCCTACTTCTATTTAGCTTCCAGTCTCAGAATAAGCTCCGGCCCAAAAAGGAGACTGCTTTCTTATTTAAGAATAAAATTGTATATGAACACCGTAAAGATGTGTTTGTTTGCTTGCTGACGAATTTGATTCTTTATGCCGTTGAAGAGTTCTTACTTACATAGACATTGCCAGAATGTTAGATGAATAAGATTAAGGTTGATGGTTTCTTTAAATTATTGCCAAAAAATAAAAAGAAGCGTGCAAAGACCGAAACCTGATCAGTTTGATAAGCCACCGTCCGCTGGGAGGGGGGCCAAATATAAGAAATACGGCATATGACGTCAAGCCCAGTCCAAAAAGGACCAATAAAACATGTGGTACTCCTTATGCTTCACAGTTTCGTTCAGTAAGGGTAGATGATAGCTTGTAGGACACCTTGTGGAAAACAGAATTGAACTTAAGAACCTATTGTCACTGTTTCTTTCAGGCAAGTACTCCAAATACTGGCGTAGCTGAAGAGGCAGCAATTCATATTGCAAGATACATCAGAAATGTCCCAAGTACTCCCACCGCAGATCGAATCAACATAACGTTGTATAACGTGTTCATAGCCATAAAAGAGGTTACCGTGGAGAGATCGGTTACTCTGAAGTACCATCAGGTGGAAGGTAACTATATTATTTATGATTATTATTATCAATTATTAGAACCGTAATTATTAGGATCGTTTGTTTTGGCATCAGTATCGATGTTATTGCACTGGGTTTAGTGTAAGCATTAGTAGGACTTGGCTAATACGCTTTTGAAAAACTAGACATGATAATAAGAATGGTAATACAACTGCTGCTACTACAACTACTACTACTACTAATAGTAATAATAATAATAACAATACTAGAAATAAATTAAGAATTTTATAGTACACCATTTCCATAAAATGG
>JAOEHT020602063.1:0-15910 GCA_025448195.2 Parazoanthus atlanticus | reverse complement strand
ATACACTGATATCCAGGTTATAACCTAGCTTAATCTTAGTTAAAAAGTTTTTGAAGAATTTATTTTACTGGCGAGCAACACTAGTGTTTTTGCACCCTACTTGAAAAATCTCTTCGGATTTCCATATTACGCGGGTAATATGCTTCAGATTATACATTCTATATTTCGCCAAGAGCACTTCTCAGTTCCCAATCAACAAGAAGCATATTTAACTTGCCTTCTTTCTTCTGAAGTTCGTCTTGAAGTATTCCAAGCGTTCTCCGCAAATCAGCCTGCGAGAATAGAATTGCTTAGTTCAAAGTAACAGTTTTATTATCTCAAAATGAAGTCTAACTGTTTTCTCCTTTAACCGTTCTTGACCATTATTCTCGTTAACTCTGAGTTAATATTCAAACACTTTCAAATTAAAATGTATTCATATGCTATCAGCAGTTCAATAGTTGTTAACAACGTTCATCACAGTTTAAACACAGCCTATCCCTTGTCTAATCATGGTCCTGATCTAAGCATTATCGCACAATCCCATATAACAATATCGTTAATATAACCAGCCTATTCTAACCACAGTAATACTAAATCTAAGCTACAGGTGTGGGTTTATGAGGCAGACCAACAGGGAATGGCAAAACTTTGATTTGGTCACCAGAGACGTGAAATCGATTCTTGACGAGATAATAATTGTTGATAAGTACTTAAAATGCTATCCTGCCAAAAACATAACCTTTTCCAGGTTGGCAGTTTGACAAAAAAAATGTCAAAAATCAATCACTGGTTTTCCGCGATATTCTTTAGAAAGTGGCCATTGTTAGAACTATATAAGTAATGGTGTGTAGACGTTGTGTATACAAGTTACAATTGTAACTACAGAGTTGCCTGTGAAAAGTACTCTTGGGAGGTAGTAATGGCATATGTATGAATATGTATGTATACCCCGTGGGGCAAACCGCGGGATGGTACATAACAATTTAAACTGTCCAAATAATCTTAACATAGTCCAAAGGCTTACCATTTCAGGTGCAATGGGAGATCGTGCTGGACTTCTATTAACCGTCTAAAACGAAATAGCAAGAAAAGGTAACGTTTGCGATTGCTTTTTATCCTGCCGTTTGTTATCTCTAACAAGAAAACACCGCGAGATCATATAGCAATGCATATTCTTGCAACTTTACAACACTGTCGAGTTATAATTATTCCATTTGTGAACGTTTTGAAAGAGTCATGAAAAGTGTTTCCTACAAATTTACTATCAACTAGCAATTACAAGGTATTGTATAGTTAGAAGAAAACACATTCCCGCTTGAAAGACGAAACGAAACCACAGCTAGTTCTAACCTGCACTCTGAAAAAAGAAGCTAATCTTTTCCCGAGCCAAGTGGCTCATAAGGCCGGCGCTTATCTCCGGTTTCCGTAGTGTTAAGCGGATGAGAGTCTGTTGCTCCCCCTGAACAGGACACTAATCTATCGCAGGTTAGCCCCCAGCAGATGCTGGTACTCATTTATACAGCTGTGTCGACTGGAGCAAGTCGAGTAAAGTGCCTTGCTCAAGGACACAACACAGTGGTCAGGCCGGGGTTCGAACTCACGACCTTTGGGTTACAAGTCAGACATGCTACCGGCTCAACCACTGCAACTACGACTGCACTGTGAAGGAAGAGTATAAATAAAAATAACTACACACCTAGCAATGATATTTTTCTCAATTACTTTGAAACTCTGGTACCGGAAAGTAGTTGAGCAAATAATTTGGTTTGTCATCCAATCAGCAATTAATACTTATTGTAGACCAGCAAGTGATCGGGTCTTTGCTGTTTCGCTATGCTGCAATCAAATTTAATTCAGATACATTTAAAATAAATCCGTTAAACTTGGTCATAAATTAACGTCTAAAAGAAATTGTGAAAGTCGGGAGAGTTTATTCCCTGCAAATGATTCATCCCTTCCAACAATAATACACTTATCAGACCTTTAATATTCACTTAAATGAATATCTGTAATCGAGTTTAGCGGCTCTAATTGCATTTGACTGAAATATATTGAACTACAGCATATCTAAATCAGGCCTTATAGTTGCAAATCAATGTAATCTGAATTTACTGTGTAGGAACAAGTAACTAAGTAAGTAGGTAAGTAAGTAGCTGGTAAGTACGTACATACATAAGTAAGTAAGTAAGTAAGTAAGTAAGTAAGTAAGTAAGTAATGAAACAAATAATAATTACCCATCCACGCCTTCCGCTCGCTTCCTCGCCAGACCTCGCAGAATGGAGTCGCATCCCCCATTTCTAGCGTCATATACTGGGTCGGGATCAAAAAACCTGTCCATTTGTATCGGAGTTGGCCTTTTTACAGGTCTAAAGGGCGGCCAGTTGTAACCTCTTCCTTTTCCGCTGCCTCTCATACCATGGACGCCGGAGTATTTGCTGGAGCCAAGGGAACGGTCAATCACTTCTCGGATCTGACTGTGCCCAAAACGGAATGTAGCGGTGGAAAAGCTGTTGGCTATGCCGGGGTTGGTCTGCGCGCTATAGCCAATGTAGGACCCCAGTTCTAAACCGTAATGCGACAGCTGCAAAACGTTAAACACAAAATTTATTTAGAAAAAGAGATCTTTCAAGTAGCAGCTTTGTTCTAGATCTGTTTAAAAGAGGCCCGCTTCATCTCTACATCAACGTTTTCCTTACGTTTGATCGGTTTGCCTCTTGCCTTGTTTCGCAACTGAATGTATAATTTCAGTAAAAATTCATGAAGTTGAGTAATTTTTACAAAATAATCACCAGTTCAGTGACAAAAAATTCAGGTTATAAATTATAAGTTATATTATAAGCAACTGGTTATATGAAGGATATTATAAGGCCGCACGGAGCTGATACAATTTTTTTCTTCTCGTGTTAAAAAATATTTCTCGCTCGTTTGTTTTCCTCACTTGTGAGATGTCTTTTTTACACGAGAAGAGAAAAATCGTGTCTCAAAATGGCCATGTAATTTTTTTTATTTATATTTACAAGCCATAATTTTTACTGCAAACTAGAGAAGTCATGAGCGACCATAGTATTTTCCGGCGGGTAAACTGTTATCAAACACATGTGTATTTCTTCCGCGCGTTAGTCCTGGTCAACCTCGTACCCAGGCTCTCCCCTCTCTCAAGACAAAGACCCTGTTTGGGTCTGGTCATGTGACTGATGACAGTATTCTCGACTTAGGGAAGGTTTTGCTAAATGAGCTATTTTGTCATCGAAATCTTTGTAACATCCAAAACGAGGCCTGGATCGAAGCCACTGACTCTCGCAAAACGTGTTCGCAATCGCAGTTCCCTTCTTGAGCAGTTTACATTTTGCTATCGAGAACAGCAACTTCTGGAATATTGTTTTAAAACCAAAACAAGTTCGCTGCCTTGAAGCCATTTATAACGGCAAAGGTGTTGTCGGTGTGCTGCCGACAGGTTATGGAAAATCAATTATTTTTCCGATCAAAACAAAACATATTCCCCTCTCAATTGGGCTAAGTAAGAACAAAATGCAACCTTAAGCACCCCTCCCGCGTTTGATTTTATTTGTTACCACCCAGAATGTGTATGCCACGTGACCAGACCCAACCTGGGTCTTTCTCTCGGGAGAGGGAAGAGCCTGGGTACGAGGTTGAGTTCTGGTAATTTATGACTTTACGAGAGCGTGTACTGATTAATTCAAAGTTAAAGAGATTTTACAGCTAGACATGACCACCAACTCTCGCACATATCTCATCAGCTCTCTTGCGTTCTTAGGGATGGGAATACTCCCTATAGTTGGCTATAAGGAGGGCTCCGCGCGAAAGGATGGCCTTTTTCATGTTCACTATATACATAAGGGTAGTAAAAATTGGCATTTTAATATATTAAAGGGTCACTAAAACTGGTATTTTATTATATAACAACAACAATAACAACAACAAACACAATACTTTATTCAGTTGATTAATTTACATCAAGTTTTCACTAACCAGGTGGTGGCAAAGTTAGTCGAGTTGGATTGGTGAGTTAACAAAAGAAAGAGGAAGAAAAGTTAGACTAAAGAAGAGAGGCGCGAATAAATAGATAAAATATATTATTGTTAGAACGGTAGAAGCTGGAACGTAATTTAAATATTTCTCTATGTGTTTATGTATCAACTAAAGGTGGAGATATTGATTTGGGCGTGTTTTTAGACATAATTAAAATTATGTCTCCAATAGCAACTAAATAAAGGGCAACATTTTTATAGTAGGTATGTCATATGAAAGGAGTGCAAGTTTCCTAGTTTGGGTATAATAAAGGAGTGCCATTTCGACAAAAAAGTATATGAGAAGGTAAGTGGGTGAGCTTTTGTTCGGAGCCCTCCCCACATCCAAAACTTACTTGAGTAAATTCCCCCTCATCAATTTTAAACATGTTTGAATTCTGCGTGTTGATTAGAGTTTTCGAATGTTCAGTGCCGTTTGTGTGACCACACGCCCGATTATTTTGGTCAGGGTTTTGCATTACATCAGAGTTTTGCTCACCGTTGACGGGTCCAGTATCTCGGGAAGGTATTCGTTAAATGTAATGTGCTGGTGTATGGCACCTACGATCTTCCTGGTCTCCTGGTAAAGTATTTCGCAGTCCCAGCCGGGATTGATCCTCCTCAGCTCTTTCACAACGCGATTGTGCTCTCGGGCAAAGATAGTATGCAAGGATGACAGTCCTGAGGGAAAATTACTCTTTCTTATAAAAACATCTATTTTCATGGCTGAGGCTAGTGGACTAGTGCATGTCACTCGTTAAGAAAAGGGTGCAAATTAATAGACATTGGACTCTTATATCTTAACAAATATGTATTACGACTTTAACTCATAATTATCTCTGTGGAGTTTTCCTGTAGTTAATAGTATTCGATTTGTATTGAAAACACCTAATAATGGGAAATACCACGAGTATTTGGTAAAATTGAATTGGCAATAATACTTACTATTTACCATTTTCATCAAATACGAGAGGTATTTCCCACTAATTCTTCGAGAACTACAATGGTGTTTCCAATACTATAAGTGGCTTTTTCTTTTCCAAAGCGAAGTAGAGTTTTTCGCGGAAATCTGTTACCGAAGTAATAATTACACTGAGTTCCCGTACGGCAGTGGTGATTTGAAATACTTGCACAGTATTATGGAAAAATGCACAGCCAAACAACCAATCAGAAACCAGCATTTTTTGCAATGCGTTATCAAGGAAGGATGAAAATTTAATTATCTGTCTGACTAAGATCTTCTGATAAGGCAAGACTCACACCTGCATTTTCGTTTGTACGGCCATCTCCGGAAGCGAAACATTTGTTAGAATGTCGACTGCGGCAGTAACCATTATTACTTGCTGGAAGCAAGTCCTTGTACCGAGGCCCATTAGGGTTAGAGCGCATTTTCAACAAACCACAACCGTCCCGAAGCTTCTGTGCTTGGGCCTGGGTATCACCGTACACACCGGATGCGTCTATGAAGGCGGTCAGCCCATTTAGCTGCTCCCGCACACCTCCAGTGCAGCCCAACGGAGCGGGTACGTCTCTTTTCAGTGGTATGCACGACCCTCCCGGCAATTTGCGGTCTCTACAGGGGATCTTGATCCCAAAACATGAATCATGGCCTTGATCAAAACAAGATAGAGGGCAGTTGCTTTTGGGCTGTTGGCTGTGTAGAACGTCATGCGCCAAGAACTGACCCCAGATCATAGACATATCCGAAAGGGACTTGTCGAGTTTCTTCCTGTTGGAGAAAATTCTGACGCTAAGGAAACGCGTGTTCGGAAGAGGTATTCCATTCCGCAATTCCCAGGCGCGCGATTTTCCGTCGGCATAATCTGCTGGTATCAAGCGCTCGTAGGGAATAAAGCTGGACCCCCAGGTGGTATTCAGCAGGTTGTTGCATACTCCATTGACTGTGCGATATTTGGGGTTGGCGTTGGTGTCGCAAGTTCCAGGAGCGGGACCAGATGGGCACACCAGTCGTTTGAACAGGTTTTGCTTGACAGCAGATAACATTTCCTCGTCTTCTGCAGATTTCTGCCTGTCATAGACCAACAAAGCAACACCATGAGTAAATAATAATAATAATAACAATAACGAAAACAACAACAACAATAATAATAATAATAATAATAATAACAAAAACAACAATAAAAATAAAAATAATAACAATAACAAAAACAATAATAACAACAATAACAATAACAAAAATCACTTTGTTATAGCATACCATTAAAAATGGCTTTTTATAGATCTACAATATGATTAAAAGTTAACTTACATTTGCATGTAATTAGTTTCCTCAGTGTTGTTTTGCTCTAGCTTTGTCCGCAGACAACTCAGTACGGCAACATTGAGCTATCTGCCTTCAACCACCCCTCGATTGCCATCATCAAGCATATATAGCTCATAAAGGCCACTACAATTACTTTACCCCTCACTTGCTGTCAATAAGCAGATATCTCATATATATATCATCGTTTGAAAGGCCACTACAGTTGTCTGACCTCTCACTGCCTCACTTGCTATCGTTAAGCATATATCTCATATACCGTATCTCGTTTGAAATACCACTACAGTTCTCTGACCCCTTACGGCCTCACTTGCTATCATTAAGCAAATGTCTCATGTACCGTATCTCGTTTGAAATACCACTTGAACTGTCTGCGGAGGAGACTAATTTTGTTCTTTAGACTCCAAAAGAGAGAAAAGAGCGTGAGATTTGGATTAGCAACGAATTACACTTTGTAAAGGAACGGAAATAATATCTCGTGTTCGCGATAATGAAATTTTTTAAAATGTACGTAGAGGACACAAATGATACTAAATTGGAAACTCCCATCGACTGACTGCTTTCGGCCAACCAGCGGACAGAACTATGACGACCTTTACGAAATCAGTTGCGACATTTCCTGACATTATCGGGCATAACTTTTGATCTAGGCAACAACTTTCAAAACGAATGTTGCAAATCGGCCTTTCTTAATTAGACATAAACGATAGACACTGCATTTTCTAATTTTCTCTTGATTAGCTTGGTTTAACAAACCCTTACCCCAACTTGCTGCCAATTTTCTCAGTGACTAACTCCAAGGTCTTTTCCGCCATCACTCGCTTCCTGGCCTCTCGTTCGTCGGCTTGCTTACGATGTAAAGTTCGGAAATTATCGGATTCGTCTTCGGGCAAGTCATTCTCTTCACTCTCGACTTGCTTCTTGGATTCTGCGATCATGCTGCCGAGAACATCTTCCGAGATATCGGGCACATCATGTATCTTTAATTCTGAAAGAAAACCAGTTCGACAATGTTAAGTTTGGAAAACCAGTCTTTTAGTTGTTTGATTCAGAAGGCAAAGGACAAATAATCTGTAAACAATTTAGGTCAAATTATAAAATATTCTCCTGAATTATACACCTAATTCAAGACTGAAGAAAAGTTGCTTTTTGAAAGCATAAAAGATAAACTATATGCGCCAGGTGGGGTATGGAATACTTCAATCAGGCGATACATTTAAAGTTAGTATGCATGTGTATAGTTGATATAACGATTCAAAAATCTTACGAAATACACGACACTGAGTACTCCATTGTTCGGGTGTTCAATTTCCCAGAATTCCACCAGTTTGTATCATCTTACAAATACACCAATCTGATTGGTTCGACTGCTCACCGCGCTTATTAAATTAGACGGCATCTCGTTTTTGAAGAAGAAACGTTGAATTCTGTGAAATCGGTTCTTTTTTAGACATCTCAATTACAGAAACTGTTTGTTTTAAGGCCCTTATAGGGACATGTTGCGACTTTATAATGCAACCTAAGGCGACTTTTAGTTTTTTTTGAGATGAATTAAGAATGAAATTACTTCTTGCGATTTAAGGCGACTTAAGCATGGGGAGTAGACCTCCATTGAATCGTTGTTTATAGTCATTTTATTAGCCGGAATTTGCAGAAGCGACTTTTTACGCACAAACAAAATATATATCTTGTTTGGATAACGCAATCGATTCCCTTTAAATTGTCAACAGTTCAGTCCAGAAATTCTGATCTTAAATTACATTTTAACAAGCTCCAGCATCTGCTTTTATGTGCACCTTAGTTGTTCCTTACCTGGTATATTTCCTTGGATTTCCTCTGCCGCAGAGACACAGACCAGACTGAATATTAACAGTAGTAACCTAGAAATATTATAGGAACAACTGTTAAATTGTACTTATAGAATAGACTTTGGAACCTCTTGGTGAAAACGTTGTTCTGCCAGTGGGCTAATGCTCGAAACTGTCAGTTTTTTTATTCAGTCTGATTTTGAAAAGAGTTGGGTTTAGCTTTAAGAGTTCCCAGTCTGGAGAAACTGAATACTTTTTAAACTGTCGCAGGGCCATCCATCGTCCTTGCTTTTGTAAATTCCACCTTAGAAATGAATACCAAGGTTGGTTCCGCAAAGTTAAGATTTGTCCACAGTCACCCTTTTGATCGTTCGATCGGAAATACCAACTTTTAACAATCAAAGTTGAACCGAACAGGCACACAAATACACTGCTCCTAGATTTGGCCATGCGCTCAGCCATTTTATCTATGAGGGCCACAAGTTTATCAGTTTCTTAACTGTCACGTACCACCCTACTTAAATATAGTTGATGATCATGATGATGATAATTATTATTGTTATATATGCTCAACAGCAAATGCGGACATCTGTTTCGTCCTAGTTAGGACTAATCAGCATGTTGAACATTACCTGCAAAAATATGGGACGATTTAATCAATTCGGACACTAATAGCGTTCGAAAATAGAACCGTCCGAAATTTTTACAGAACAGTCTAGAATTTTAAAGTATTTCCTTGGGCGACGCCATCACATAACGAAGGCTAGAATACATGATATGGCTAGAATTCGTGACATGGCTTTGCTCAGATGTTGTTCTTATTATCACTTGAGAGGAAAGTTTTTGCTTCCTTTATGAAAGACAAAAACATCGATAAGTTCCGTTTTTCAGTAGCTATATCTTTGATCCAAGCCCAGTTTTATGGTAATTACATTGTCATTGGACCAAACTCCAGTCGAGACACTGCCTGAGACATAAGCTTGATTGAATTTGAGTTATTTTCTTGTGGGTGTAACTGAAAAGCCTTGAGAGTACAGCAAAACTATCGTTTTCACAGATTTTGCTACAGTTTAATTCAAGTTTTGTAGACGTAAATGTTTCAGCAAAGTGTCCAAACTTTTTGTGCGAAATTTGTCCAAATGTGAGAAAAAGTGACCGAAAATTAAACGTCAGAAATAAAACGTCCGAAGTTTTGCAAGTAATGTAGCTGGTCTCCAGATGTGACTGCAAAGCTTTAAACTGAGGCTTTCCTCTCTCAGCTGAATCAGAGTTCGCCGGACCAAGAAAGATACTTTAAGCTAGGTTTGCCGGACCAAATCTTCAGATAAATGTCGGTCGCATTCCACTTGACCGGTCGAAGCAGCCACAGATAACATCCAATGCTGTGGGTGATAGGCAGTTTTTAAAATGCTTTAACAGTGAGGAGGAGACTAGTACATTACAATCACGGTTTCTCGACGGGCAGTCAGTGGAGATGAATTAGGATAGGAGTTATATGGTCGCGTTATCAAGCTTTTGAACATACTTGGAAGCTTAAAACCATGTGATCTGGGAGTCATTTTTTTTATATAAGCAGAAAAGGAAGCACATGAAATATCATCGAGCCCTTAGTAAACCGGTATCAAACTGTATTTCAGGCGGGAACTCTTATCGAGCCCTGTTCTATGCACACTGACCTTGTTCTGCAAGCCATGTTTGGACGACCTGTCTGCTACAGTATTGTTGCGATACTCCAATACAGTGTATGCGGTTTTTACCTACGATAGAAACATGAATTAAGATTGGAATTGCCCCTACTGTCCAGTAAAAGCCAATGCAAAATTTGGAGACATTTAGTTTAATAAGAACATTGGTCTTAAAACATAATTATTTAAACACCTCTCACTCTATAAACTCCAACAAATCAGCATCTATTAAAATTTTAGGTATTTCATTTTTTACGAATTTGTAAATCCGTGGCAAAAGAAAAGATACGTCTGTGTTGCGGCTACCAGAGAACACGTTTTTCTTTTTATTAATTTATGAGAACAATTGCTTTTTGAGAGCGCTGAGGCTCAAATATGCCTAAAAGCTAAGAACAATCTCAGGTCTTCTTACATCAATGGGCAGATCTATAGGTTCAACAGTTGCTTTCGACCCCGTCTGTTTTCTTCTGATCTGGAGCACTCTTCGAGACATTAACATTTCTGTGGTCTTAATGAAATCACAATTTGGACGGGCTCACTTTTGGAGTTTAAAGCTAGACTTGAAACGTTGCTCTAGCGGTCGTGGGCAGCGCGTTTTAGAGAAGCAAATAAGAAGAGAATTTCCATCACAGCTGAGATACGTTAGACGTTAAACATTAGGAAATCCTATGTAACAACGTTAACGTCAGACGTTACACATTAGGAGATCTTATGCAACAACGTCAATCGTAAGAGAGAACGTCCGATGGTAAAGCTTTATGCAACTGGCCCCTGACAACCCTATACAATTTCTGGTAAATTGTGGAGTGCCACAAGGCTCAGTTCTGAGCCCATTACCATTTCTCTTGTATATTAATGACCTTTGTCTCTGTTAAGAAAATAGATTTTCTTGATATTTTTGCTGACGATTCTAACCTTTTCTAAGCTAGTAAGGGCTTAACAATATAATTGAAACGATGAGCTCACTCATGTTCAATCGTGACTATCTGGCTGTCATTTTCCATCCTCTTCAAAAAGAAACATTTGTTCTTTTTGTTTTGTTTTTAATCGGCAGAACTAGTTATTAATGGCGAACACATAAAGAAAGAAAATACATGTAATATCTTTCAAGGTCTAAGGCTGATTCACATCTCAACTGGAAATCTCATATTTCACACATTATGAAAAAAATAAAAAAGAATATTTGGTTAATTTCTATATTCATACACTATGTCAATATAAAACCTTTAGTTAATATATACTATGCACTTATTTGTCCTTTTCTTGCTTACTCCCACATACTCCCTTATTGCTTGCTTGGGGCAATACATATGAATTATACTGATACTGAACCTCGTTTTCTACTAAAAACGCACGCTCTTCATATTATTACATTTTCCTCTTTTTCAGAACATACTAGCCTGATCTTCAAGTCTCTAAGTTTAATTTTAAAAGCTTTCCACCCATATCAAGAATTTCCACAGTAATAACTTGCAACTGGTGTGACACCAGACTGAAATCCATGTCTTCCTTTGTCATTCCCAACACCCGCACCGTAACGACTGTATTTAAAAACAAACTAAAGAATTTTTAAGTTGATAAAAACTAGTTAATTTATTTAACGTATATCCAATCTCTTACAAAACAGACTTATTATCTTCAATCACACTTTTCCTTTTTATACATTTTTGTTAATCTTCTACATTGGCTTCGGCTTGTATATGTGTTAATTTGGTCGATAAGCCTCGTCACCACACGAGCACATTTGACTCTTCGGCACTGTATATGTTGCTTAGTGTTAACTTTTCCTATATGTGTGCAATTTCTCACACTCCCCATATTACAGAACACATCCATAGATTTTAAAGCGAATTTTCAAACATTTCTATTGTCAACGCGTAGAATTGCTTTTTCGCTTGCGCTTCAGACATTAATTTGTGTTTCTGTGAAATCATGTCTCTATAAATCTTCTTCATATTAATTATTTTAACAATTTGACAAAACTGGCGAGACTTAGATTTGAAACTTTCACTGTAATATTTTCTATTTAATCGATATGCTATTATATAGATCCAAAATTACCTTCTTTAACTGCGCCAGTATAAGATAATCACTGCATGTATTATCCAATCCACCGAAGAAAAGAGATTAATCTTGTTGCTCTTCATATGCTTCATATCACACACTATCCGTTAATTGCATAAACGTCATTTTTAAAAAATATTTATATTAAATGTATATAGTATATAGTTATATAATCATACAGATGTTTGCAGAACACTACAGCTACCGGAAGTGCATTCTTAAATGTCTCGACAAATAAGATAGACTTTTCTTTCAAAAATACTGTTTCAAATCTCCTGCATGTGTCTAGTTTTTCTTAGGGTTATCTGTATGCTAAAGTTAATATAATGTAAAATCAATGCAATGCAAAAACAATGCGATAACTATCTCAAGTCTGTTTATCTATTTTTGAAACATTGTTTCAACAATCTATTTATCCTGAAAAGATAAATTTTCTGAATAATTTTATAGTGGAACAGTGAAAAATTCATGTGTTTAAGAATAGAATATTGTTATAAACCAGATTAACTTTAATCTTGCTTTGTACCGCAATCTTTGCAACTACGAACATATACATTACAACAAAACTAGAAATGAAAAATACGAGGAAGCCAAAGCGAAAATATTAAGAAAAATTAAATTCTAAAAGTGTGGACAAAATGAACAAACTTTATAAGAAAACTGAAGGATCAGATTTCCCAACTAATTTTATAAACATGTTAAGAACACTCTGACTCAAATCTATAAAAAAAAACACCAAACGTTCAACTGTATCAATCAATTTATGTATAAAAGTGAGTAAGAGCAATTTTAGCGGAACAATTTAAGGCTGAAATGAGCAAAATACGAACGCCGGGCTTTGACTAAAATTATTCGCGTTCTTATAACTGGAAAAGAACCTGTACCGCATCGCGCTGAATAAATTTAATCTTCAGTAATTTTGTAGAAAGTATTGAAAACTTTGTCTTCTTGTCTTGCTTGCATTCAGGCAACTTTCACATTTACAGCTAAGTCTACTTACAGTGAGTATCTTTCAGTGTATATTATAGTTCGTCTTTCCGGGTATGCGAGAACCATCCAGGAACTGTAGTCTGCCGCTCGGTGCACGTTTTCGATATCTCCGGTGATCCCAGCAGTCTTTATATAAAGATTTCAGAAGTCCTTGTTTTCTTTATTTTATATAATTTCCTTGACATAAATTCCGGTTTATAGTGGTTGTACTCTTTCTCTCAAAACTTTTAGCCACTAATATAGATACGTCACACATTTAATGACTTCTTCATGGATGATATCGTTACTCAGTCCTTTGTATACTTTTGGAAAGTAAAAGCGGTTTTCTAAAAGCTCTTCGTTAAAATAAACATGAATTAATCAAATATTCTGGGCAGTGCAGCGTATCGAGATGGTAGAGACTGTATATAGATTTGTTATATCTGCCTTTCTTTACGGTACATATCAGTACATCCTAGCTTTACCGATCGGTTTATCAGTATTAAAGGTAGACTGAGATCAGTCCACAAGCGGCAAACCTCACGAAACGTCATCGTGATCGTTTCAGCGAAGCGAGCCACAAGCACACATTTCAATATTGCCAAAGTTAGATTATCTTCTTTTGAATTTTAATTATTTAGCGTACCATGAGTCAAATATTATAACTTTTGATCCGTCGCAGAAATATTGTGAATCTCTCAAAATTGTCGAGGCAAAATCATTACTACAAAGGAAATAAGGAACAAAATTAGAAAAAAAAACAGCTGCAAATTCGTACAGCGCAAACTAGAGCTGACACAAATGTTCAAGATTGCGATAAAAGACAAATTAGATGTGTACTGTCAATTTTTGGCTCCGAAACCGTTTCCTAAATATGAAGTATGACAAAGTTTGACTATACTTTACTGAAACCTTGAAAGTGTCTTGACATTTACTCATAGGTTTCGCATCGGATGTCAACAGATTTAAGATGGTTGCCACAAAGCGTCAATCCCATGAAATGTGTTTACAAAAACCCAATTATGGCCCAAGTTGAGCACAATAAGAGCGATCTCGAGACTAACACACTGCACTTAACTGAAACCTCTTGAGCTTCCTTCCTTCAGTAACAAAGTAAAAAAAGAATTACTCTCTATGCACTTTTCTGTTCACTTCCACACCCGGGGGTATTCCTCAGTCATTATGGTGGGGGGTATGCGGAGCGTTCTGTGAAACCCTTACCCGTTTTTAGACCAAGTTATTCGAATTCCCTATCTAATTTTAGACCTGATGGTACAATTTTCACCTACTTTCAGGCCAGCCCTCTAAAACTGAAGGGCCCATACGGCAAGACCCCACATGCAGTTTCGTTCAAAAACGATGCCCAATTTCAGACAAAAATATATATATTCAATTTCAAACCAAACCAAATCGGCTCGAAAGCCAAGCCCTTTGCACCGCCCATACCTATATAACTCATATCAGGGAGGGAGTAGTCCCCCGGGGGCTTATTCTCTGAGCTGTGTGGCTTCACGAAGACGCCTATTTTTCTTCGCAGCGAGACTTTCCCTCGGAATTTTTTATAGTACACAGGGTGATTACTGGGGGCCATTATAGAGTAATAGTGGCATTGAAGACGCGCGTTTCCGTGGGAGGGCACCCACTGCAAAGGAAAATACGCGTTTTCTTCGAGCGACGCCGCTGCAGCAGTGAACAAAGGTACAGTCTCAAACTCAGGCTAATCTCTGCGACAAAATCACTATATTTGAGTACTGGGGTGTTTTTGGTATATATTAGTACTAAACTGTAAAACCATACACAGAAATAAGCTTCAGAAAGTTCAGACTGCAGCAATCAGATTAGTCACAAGGTTTTTCCATGTTACTCTCTTTTTCTTGGAATTTCACTGGCTACCTGTAAAATTCAGAATTGACGTTTTAAAATTATTCTCATCTATAATACCTTTAAATCTTGCACCCGCTTACATTGCTAATCTGATATCTCTCAAACCTAAATCCCGATATAGTTTACGCTCTAACAAGGAATTACTGTTGTCTACCCCTAGTATAAAAACATCTCTATTAAACTACGTATTTTGGCTTTTGTTACAGCAGTACCTAAACTTTGGTACAGCCTGCCCTGGGAGTTCGCTCAACTTCGAACTTGGGAAATTCAAACAAGGTCTTAAGACTTTTCTCTTTCCACGATGAGGGGTGTTTGGATGATATACTTTAATAGATAAATAAATAAATAAATAAATAAATAAATAAATAAATAAATAAATAAATAAATAGATGAATGGATTAAATTAAATAGAATATATCAATGAATGAACGATCGAATGAATAAATAAACAAATAAATAAAAATAGATAAATAAATAAGTGAATTATTGTCATTGTCATTATTATTATTATTATTATTATTATTATTATTATTATATCATTATTAGAATATGTAATTAAACGATGACGAGGGAAATTGAGGATTAATTCAGGCGTGTTTTGGCTAAATTCTTACTGATTTGCCGAGCCGCTAGGCGAGAGAAATTTGAAAGAGTTTTGAATTACATTTTAATATTATGAAGGACAAATTACAGAAAACTTTTCGGTTTTAGCACTTCTGAAACTTCGATGAACAACACCTGGCAAAGCTCGATACACCTTACTGAATTTGACCTTCAAATATGGAATAACTCCCCCTCCCATCCTCGGGTGTCTCTGTACATATCTTTTGAACTTTTTTAAACAATTAATTACCCTAAGGGAGTTACACTCGACTATGTTTCACGTCATGTTCCAGCCAAGACGTGTACATGTACAGGAAATAACCCAATATGTCAGTAACTCACATCTCAGCCTTAAAACGGTATAGAAGGATCTTTACTCTTGCAATATCTTCTTTTGTTCTGCAGACACTATAAGCGTATGTTGAGAGTCGGAAAGCAGTTCGAATTAAAAAAATTAGTTGGATAAGTTTCGATTGCGCTTATATAAGAAAATTCTGAGAGTACGTACCAATAAACGAGTTGCCATGATATCAATTGTTGTTGTCACTCCTTTGTACGTATATACACGTGTGAAATACGATTAAAAGTATGATTTTGTTTTAGAT
>JAOEHT020601952.1:0-15926 GCA_025448195.2 Parazoanthus atlanticus | reverse complement strand
CTATTGAACCACGATAGAAATGGTGTTTAATAAATTTTGTATAATAATAATAATAATAATAATAAATTAATAATACTTATTATTATTACTATTATTGTTATAACTATTACTATTCTTGTTATTTAAAGTTAGGACCAGAGCCTATTTTTTGCTATCATTTCTGAGAAGAGACTGGTAAGAGACCCTATCTGAATTAAATCGATTAATTACCTGCCGCAGTTCCAATACACCAATGATATTGTTTAACATCACTCTCGGGGTCGTAGAATCCAGACCAATGTGACGTCAGGACCCGTGTCTGAGACTGGTAATCAACATCCACTGGCCAAACGTGTCCTCCGTCTAAAACCACCGTCTTGTTGCCATCCATCACATTGCCAACAACGGGTGGGCTCCAGTCCACCACAATCTGCTGTGTCGTAACACTAACTTCTAGCCCTAAATTGTTCACGGCCTTGACGGTTACAAAGAACAAAAGACCTTGAGTGACGGATATGTTGAAATCATCAAGATCAAGTGACTCTGTTAGTTTGTCAACAGAAGTGTAAGTCACAATGTCATCTTTGAATGCTAATGTTCCCACTGCGACACTATAATGGGATATTCCGCTCTCTGGATCATACAATTGCCATGTAATCGTGGGAGCAGAGGCTGAAGTAATATAAAGGGTCTGCCTTCCTTTAGATGGGCCAATTAGAAGTTTACTCTTTACGGGAGGAGTTCTATCAACAATAAATCCGTCAGACGTTGCAGAAATTGTTTCTCCTCGAGCGTTGTGTGCACGTAATGTGGTCGCATACTTCAGGCCGTGCTTCAAAGAAACATTGTGGAACTTGTGGGTTGACGTTTTTAGGTGGGTAACCGGCATAAAACTTGTGTCACATTTTGTTTCTTGTACTGAAATGTTTAGAGGAACAGCCGCATAGCACCAATCGTAACTATCGATTCCATACACCGGATCTTTAAAACCTTCCCAGTGTGCCCACAATGCCCTGTCATCCAATTGGAAGTCGATGTCTTCCTTGTAAGTGCTAGGACCATCACTAACAATTCCTGCTGTAAACTTTCCTAAGACCAGTGTCATACCTTCAGAGCACCCCGTCGCCTCCAAGCCGGCACCGTTCCGCACACGTATACACACGTAGTACGTAACATTTGAGAAGATTGTTAAGTTCCTCAGAACAGTTCCACCGACACTGTTCGATGTCGGGACACTTGTATAGTTATTGCTAGGCGTTTTAACTAAAACTGAGTTAGATATTCCTATTGCCCAACTGAAACTCTGGATTCCACTTTCCAGATCTTTAAATCCACTCCAAGCTAGAACAATTGAAACATTGCTTATGTAATCCAAGTCACGATTGTAAACGTCTGGCAGAACAAGATGAGAGGTAATAACACCAGTGATGGGTGGAGTGCGGTCAATGAGAAACCCTCGTGATGCTGCCGTAGAGAACAAACCAGCGTAGTTCTCAGCAACAAGACTAAGATAATATGTTTTGCCAAGCTTTAAAGAGCTAGCTGAGATGTTTACCATGAAAGGTGACGCTGAAATACTTGACAGTGGTGTTACATCTTGTAAACCCGATGATGTTCCTAGCCCCCAGCTTTGAGATTTCAAACCGCTCTCATTATCAGTGACATTCCAGCTAAAAACAATGTGGTCTGTTATAGGGTTGTATATGACCTTTATATTCTTTATTTCAGGCGGAGAGTGGTCAACAGTGACCCCGTTTGTCCAGTAGACAGATGTGTGTCCCACCGCATCAGTTATTCTCACTCCAACAACGTATGTTCTTCCGTTCAGGAATTTAGGCGTCTGTATCCCATTGCCTGTAACAACAGCATTTGTGGAGTTTAGCAGGTTTCTTTTAGTTGTGTGAAATGGTATTAAGATTTCCCCGCTTACATTGTCTTTGACACTGAACTCATACTTAGTGATCATGGACTCGTTGTCATGACAACTCCATGACACAATCAATCTGTCAGTTTGAGCCACGAATCTCAAATCGTTTTCCTTTGAGCCAATTCCATCCCATACTGCTTGACAATGAGGAGGGGCAGTGTCCACTGTGAAACCATCAGAGGTTTTTGAAGATGATAGACCCAAATAGTTTTGAGCGAAAATATTGACGTAATATTTCAATCCATTGGATAGCAAACTCTCGGATTTGATCACATATCTTCTGACTTCGGAACTGACATTGAATGGTCCAGCAACAAGATCATTTCTTAAGTTTGGTCCGTTTAGCAGACTGATTGTGTAACGTTTAATTGGACTTTCGGGATCAACAAATCTCCATGTAACTTGCGTTTTGGTGTTAGACTTCTGGAAACGTTCGTGTTTGATGAAAAGGACCACAGGAGGTGTAATGTCAATAATGACGCCATCAGAAGCTGTAATCGTTTTCAAACCAGCCTTGTTCACGCACGTGACTGTGGCAAAGTAACGAACTCCTGTCTTTGGGTTCAGTTGAAAAGTAAATGAAGTCATATTTTCTGATACACGAGTAAAACCCATCACATCCGATTCACCAGGTTCCGTACCAAAAGCAATTTTAACCTCTTTTACCGAACTTTCGGGATCTGTGCAAACCCAATATGCAGACAAAAAGTCACCCGAAATCACTTGTGAATCCAGTACAGGATCCGTACCATCATGCACTGGGGTTGTAAAAATGGGCGGAGTTCCATCCACCATCACACCAGTAGACGTCACCTTAGCACTTGGTATACCCAAAACGTTATATGCTATTACTGTTGCGTAATAAAGCTGACCATTCGTCAGCTCTTTGACTGTCAGCCTTGAACTTGGATGTGACGTAGTTGGCCCAACCTTAATAAACTTTTGGATGTCATCATCTCCAGGTTTTGTTCCGAAACCGAGTTTATAATATATAATGTGTGTTTCCTCTTCTGTAAAGTTTTCCCAGTTTGCAGTAAGCCTTGTTGTTTGCGATTGGAAATTAACTCCCGGGCTAGCCTTCCCATCCATGACATATCCAGGTCGAGGAGGAGTGGTATCGATCGTGACTCCATTCGACCAGAAATAAGCTGAGTTATTTGCTACGTCGACCATTGTTATACATGCATAGTAGGTGTGGCCGGTTTTTAATACAAGTTCATCAATTGTGTAGCTGTTTGTAGGTACTGTGAGCTTTTGATAAGATGCGATCTCACAGGTGGACGACAAACGCTTTTCGGTGAGCCCGATGTAAATGTTAGCTATCTCAGTGTTGTCACTGAATCCATACCAATGAACTCTGTACATGCTGGTAATTATTTGATAGTTGGTGTCTCCGTATTGCCATCCATCTAGGACTATTCCTCCTTTCGGTGGCTCAGTGTCACACAGGATTGGCGTTGATGAATTCACACTAGCAAGTCCCGCGCTGTTTATAACCACGAAAGTGACGTAATACATATAGCCGTTGATAGTTTCTACAACGTCACTGCTTGTCCAATTTACCTTTAAGAAAGACACAGGTTGTTGAAATTTGAAGTGCTTGAAATTTAAAGCGTCGTCAGCCCCTTCGTAAGTCCCCACTCCAACTTTGTATCCCGATATCCCCGAGCCGTCGTCTTCGGCTTCAAAGTAACCTGTAAATTGAGCGTAGCGTTCGTTTATGTAATTTGGGGGAGTTGCATCTTCGTAGCCGCGCTGCACATGCGTGACAAAGGGTGGTGAGGTGTCAATTGTTAGCGTTTCGCTGAATGCTTGAGCACTAACGCCAGCTCGATCTCTTGCTTCAACAACTATTGAGTACAATCCATCAGGCATATTTACTCGCCTTCCGTATCTGCGAACTCGGCCTGCTGTTGTTACTGGCCGTAGTAAAGCGGATGATTTTAATGATAAAACTGATAGCCCGAAACTTTGAATTCCGGAATCCTTGTCGAAGAATTGATCATCTGAGCATGTACGATAGTCTTTTGGTTGAGCCTGATATTCGGACGCTTGCTTGTTCTCATACAGGCGTTCTTCGTCTACCTTGCACCACCCCCATCGGGCCCATATTGCCCAGTTAAGTATTTGATACAGCACTGTTGGACCCTTAAAACCGTTGATAATTTGGCCAATGTGGGGAGGCTGGAAGTCAATGAGGATTCCGTCACTGCTAGCATTGGAACACAGCCCAACACTGTTACAGCCCACGACAGTCACATAATAAACTCTTCCACTCTCCAGCATTATGCCACTCAGAGTTACTCTTGTCTCTAGGCCCACACTTTCGGTTGCATACGCATCATCAAGTCCTGCTATAGTCCCCAGTCCAACGCGATACTCGGTGACGGTGCTTTCGCCTTCAGTAAAAGCACCCTCCCAATGGGCTTGGTACTGAAACTGTTGATTCGAGTATTCCAGATCATAACTCTTTAGACCGTCTTTAATACGTTGAGATGCCGCTGATGGGGGACTGGGGTCAATGAGGATTCCATCTGATGTAACTGTACGTCTCATATTCAGTTTATTTACTGCTTTGACAGTAAGATGATACCACTGTTTCGGTTGGATAACCCCTTCGGGGAAGGTTAGAGCGACGAACAGCGAACCATCAGGGTACTTGGTGACGGCTGAAATGTCTGCAACATTCGTAAAGGGCATAACATCAGTTCCATACGGACTTCGCCCAACAGCAACTTCTTGAAAAGCAATTCCAGACTCGTCATCTTTACAAAGCCACTTGGCCTGCACAAAAGATAAATCTTTAACAAAATCTACATCCTCAGTTTCTAAGCTATTCCGAACATCAATAACAGATGCACATGTTGGAGATGTGATGTCCGATATAAAACCATCCGACTTTCCAATCGATTGTAGCCCTGCGCCGTTTGTAGCACGTACAACTACTTGGTAAGGAACTCCTACTTTGAGAGTTAGTTGTTGTCTGAGAAGCAGTCTTTGGCCTAGCGGGCTTCTTATGTATGGACTTATTATTTCTCCAGTATTCTTCTCTATAATTGCCCACTCATACTGGACAATTGGACTTTCGTTGTCTGGGAAGTCTGTAAACTTTGCTCGAACTCTACGAACTGAAGGAAGGAAGTTAGCATCAACTGCATCCTTGCCATCTTGTACTTGTCCTGGAACTGGTGGGGTTGTGTCGATAACAACTCCATCACTGCACATTACTGTTTCAAGACCAACATGATTTGTTGCAACAACTCGAGTATAATACTTCTTTCCATGCTGAAGAGTCAGACCCGTGGCAATCGCTGACGTAGTGTCTCCTAACTCACTCAGCGGGATTATATCCGCTTCTCGGACATCTAGAGTGCAAGTTTTTCGTGACGATACGCCCCATTGGATTTTGAGAATCTTTTGGTGTTCAGGCTTGATTTCAAAATTAACAGCTAGAAATAAGCTATCGGATTGGTAATCAACATCTGTGCGCTGATCTTTTCCATCGTAAACATAAGAAATTGTTGGGCCTCGAGCGGCTGCGTATAAAACACCACAAGCGGCAACAGGACTTTTAAGACCTTCGTCATTCACTGCCCAAACGCTGCCATAGATAGCTGTACCATGCGTAATCACTAGGGAATTGATTTGTTGGCTTAAACTATCGCCAATTTTGGAATGATAAAGCTCTCTGGAGCCCTGGATTCTTCCAAATGCGACTTCATAATGACCTATCGACTTGTCCTCTTTGAATCCCTCCCACGTGACAACATACGTCTGTGGTCCCGATTGACTTGCGTTACACTGACCAACGGTCGGTGGCGTGACATCACGGTCTTTATCACAGGTAGTGAATAGAGTTCTCTCAATCTCTTGCATCGCCCACGTCCACTCCTTGAACGTTTTTCTCTTGCACCAAGTTATTTTCACTTTGCAGCCTACAACCTTGCATTTGATTTTTATGCAAGTACGTAAACGGTACCAGAGATAAACACGTATTGTGAGCGGGCGCATGCGTAGTTTGAGCTCAAGGCAGGCACTAAGAGGCCAACGATCAATCTTTGCAGTCAAAGTGGGGATAAGATAGGTCTCCAAAATTTTTGCTTCTATTGTCACACCTGCCTCCACCACAATGAGAGGGACGCTAGCCCCAGCATAAACTGACACCCAGGCTCCTGGAATTATGCCTGCTTTGACCTTTTTGTCCTTGAGACACATAGACGCATAGTAGTTGACCCTTAGATGACCATCAGCTCCTGCAAATAGTTTTACTGGAATCCCAAATACATATATGGTTGTTCTAACTTCGAAGAACTTGTACGCTTTTGGTTTCATTAGTTCACCTTCCTTGAGGGAAGTACACTTTGATTCTTCTGTGTTACCATCGGAATCTCTCCTTACTCTTCTTTGCCTGTGTTCCTCTTCCAATGCTCCTGTGTACACATCTTCGTGTAAGATTTCAATGGCTGATCTGCGTTTGCGTAGGGCTCCACACCTTTGTTTTCCAACCGGAAACAATCTTCTTGGCTTAAGTATCCACTCCCCAAGTACTCTCAGTCTAAGACAGTTCTCATGAACAGAAAAGTTGGTCTGCAGTATTGGTAGCTTGAGCTTGAAAAAGCGGTCTTCAAAGTCGCCAAGAGTTGTCTTGTATTTCTCTTTTTCTGATATTGTTCCACTGGAGAATACTATAACAACATGCTCATCTTCAAATGACTGAACTGACTCTAATCCAGAAGGCGTTCTAACAGATCTTTGAAGTGTTTTCTCTCCAATTACTACCTCCTTAGCCGTGGTCAGGTTGTGGAACTCCAGCCTGCATTGGTAACCAGGTGACAAGGCACAGCGTGAAACGCATGCGTATTTATAACCAAACTGCCTTATCAAGGTCATGCCCCTTGCGTCTTTTCCAAGAGTGAAGACTCGTTCGTGTTCTGCTTCCCCACCGATGAAATCGCCATTGGAAGCCATCCGAAAACTATACGCTTTACCTTCGTTACCATCGATTACCCATAAACTGTTTGTCAACAAGTCGTAGGAAAGAGATGTTACTTTGGCTTTTATGTTTACTACGCTTGTTGTTGTGATATTAGAGGGTTTTGTTTGGTCTAAAGACATTAGGACATCAGATTTTAGATATCCGTAAAGTTTCCCTTCTTCGGTGTTTCCTGTCCAAATAAACGTTTCTACAACGGCCACGCCACCAATTTTAGCTATCAGAGGATTGTCATTCTCCGCTAGTTCAACTATTTTGGCCACAGCACCATTGGTCATGTTCATGATTACAAAAAGTGAAGGCTTGTCTTCGTTTGTAGAAACACCGTGCATGGAGAGAATCATAAGAGATTCTGACAACTGCGAGATTCCCTTGACCTTATAGTTGTCGAACAGTCCCGGAACCACCCATCGTCCTGTATCTGTCAGAGATGCTAAATCGTCTAAGTGAGCGTACTTAAAGGTAAAAATATACTTGAGATAGATCTTAGATGAGCGACGGAGAACCCTCACGCACACGTCCGCGGAGCAGTATGGGTAATCGTTAAGGTCAAGTTGTTGATCCTTTGGGTCCAGTTCTCGCTGACGGATTTGGATCTTGTTAAGGAAGTTAGTAACTTTTTCCATGAAAAGTTTGACTTTCTCTGTGATTTTTTGGATAACTTTGACAAACTTGTGCAAGTCAGGACTGATTTTCTTTGATATGTTTGCTGCTCCGTTTAGAAAGTTAATGACTGGTGTTGTTAAGGGGTCTATGTTCTTCTTCAACAAATCAGCATATTTTGTTGCTCCTATGACAACTTCCTGTACAGCGTAAACAGACGGGATGATGTCTTTTGTGTCTTTGAAAATTGTAATGGCCTGTTTAACTTGACCGCGCACTTCGTTGAAGATTTTCTCATGCTTAGCAAAAACGTTATCATAGGCGCTTTTTAGAGCTTTGTGGTTTGTGTTCACTAGTGTTTGAATCTTTTTAATGAGCTTCATGACTTTGTTGTATTTGTCCATTACACGCGTCTTAGCTTCCTTAAATCCTCGCTTTTTACGTTTTCTTCCTTTGAGCTTATCGCCAACTTCTTTTCCATTTAACCTCTCAACTAGAGCTTCAATCTTTTTTACATCGTCTTTCAGTGAAAAAGCTTTCACTTTAGATATCAAATCTTTGACTCTCTTTTCTAATATCGTATAATTATCGTATATAGGAATACACGAGTCTTTCATTCGTGAGAACTCTTGAGCTTTTTGTATGTTAGCAGTCAACTCTTTGACCGCGTTACCTACGCTTTTGGCTTGATCGGTAAACTCTTTTTGTACACAAGGTCCTCCTTTGACGCAGTCAGGGAACACGTGTGTTACAAAGTATCCCACCATCCTCGGAATCATCCTGATTAGCACCCACAGTTCTTTGAAAAAGTTTTTAAATCGTTTCCATGCAACTCGTCCAACAAATTTCCGGAAATTCCTCCAGCAAGGACCAACACCACGAAGCACAGTCTTAATGTCATGACAAGTCGGTGCTTTTGCTAACGATTCCAGAATGGGGGATAAATTGCTTGTAATCGGCTTCAGATTGGTGTAAAAATCTATCATTTCATGACCAATTACAGCCATTTTTCTGAAATCCTCTTTTATTTTGTAGAATGGCTCTTTGAGAAAATTGAGTCTGCGAATTCCCTTCTTTATCAGTTTTATGGCCTGGTCAGTTAAGAACTTGTTCACTAACTCTGCAAGATCGATGTTACGAAATTCTTGGAGTTTTTCCTGGGCTTTTTCTCTGAACTTTGAGCACATGGTATGTAGTTTGGCTTCCCAGTCGTTCACAAACTTTTTGCGGAAGTCACGAAGTTTGTTTTTCAGCGCAGGTGCACCGCCAGCGAATTGTGCTACAATGTCTGCAATTTTTCGGGCCTTGTCAGCATGTTCAGGTACCCTTTTTAACTCTTGGGTACCGTTTTTAATAAACACGAGAATCTTCTTAAGACCTTCTGTAAAATCGTTGTCTTTCTTTACTTGGGTGAGAACTTTAGAAATGATATCCGCGACTGCGGAGACATCTCCCACACGGTCATCCAAATTGTCTACGTACCATTTCTCTGCATTTGAGACAACCTTTTTGAAACCGTTTATAAATTTTATAATTTTCTGGGAAACGGGGCCGATAAAGGTGGCAAGTTCATCAATTGCTCTGTTAGCCCACTGTTCGACATCATCGATTATCTTCGTGGTAAAGTTAGCGCCTTTTCTGCATAGAGCAACAGCTTTTTCCGAAGTCCCATTTGCAAAGTCCAGGACCTTGTCTGTAAACTTTGTCACACCTTGTAATTTGTTTGTAAGGGGGGTGAGAGATTTTGATACAAATTCTCTCACCTTTACTGTGAAATTATACTCAAGCTCTTCTACGAACTCCTCAATCAGCGTTGTGAAGTTTTCTGCTTCAGAAGTAGCATTAAAGAGGTTCTCATCCATTTCCGTCAAGAAGACAATTGTGACATTTTCAATTCTTGTGAGGAATTTGTTTACGAAGGGTGCAGATTTGACAGGTAGCGCTACAACCCATCGGCAGAAGTGATTGAATATCCAGTGATACTTTTGATGGTTGTCACCGATCTTGCCAAAGAATTCCGCAATATCAGTAAAGTTGAGCATATTAGAAGACTGTTGTTGTAGAAGAGATTCTACGTTGTGTAAGAACACATAGAAGTTTCTAATTTTTGGAGGCCAGTCCTGTGCTCCTCTCTTAACTCGATCACTTTTCAAGAGTGCTGGAAACAAAACTTTAAGATCTTTCTCGCCACCAGGACCAATTTTGTTGAAAAACGTGTTCAAGTCAAAATTTGGTTCATTAAATTGCCTGAAAAATCCTCCTACGCTTTTCAGTTTGTTAGCAAAATTGATAAACGTTGCTGAGTTGAGATCCACTTTCAAATCAAGACGCTTTTTCCAGTCAAACGAGATGCCAAATGGCAATAATTTATTGCCACCTTCATCATCCCGTGGAAATTTTTCTTCCAATTCCCTTACTTTCGGCTTTGGCAATTTTAGACTTCCTAGCCTTTTAAACCCTTGCATAAGTTCCGAGAATGTACTTCCAAACTTGATGGTATCGGTCAGAGTTTTTAGGAAAGCATTCAAATTTCGGACAAGATTTAAGGCTTGGCGAAAGTTCATCTGCTGAGAAAACTCTTGCGGTTTTTTCTCACCAATTGAATTAAAGTAGTTGTCAATTTCCTTGTCTTGAGAATCGAGATCCACCTTTGTCAGTCTCTCGGTCAAATCATTCATTCTGAACTTCTTTGAAAGACCACGCGGAAGTCGTGAGACAACTTTATCAACGGTCTTCTTTAATTTGTCAAAGAAGTTAAGTGCCTTATCTAAGATTTTTCCTACGACACTCTCTGACCCTATAACACTTTGAATCGTCTTTGCCTGGTCAATTACATTTCGCCAAGATTTGACCTTACCAATTACTTTCTTGGCAAACTGAATTACTTTGCTGATAAGATTTCCAGATTTTACAGGCTTAAATAAGTTCTTGATAAATTCAACAACTTTATTGACAAATTTTGTAAGCCCACTGGTCTTAAGCGGAAAAAGTTTCGCAACTTTTTGTCGAGCCTTGTTGATAAAGTTGATGAATACGTCAAGTAGACTTCCGGCGTTATTCAATAATTTATCCACAAAATTTGTTACAATTTTTATTATGTCATTTGGAATGTCATTCTTAAAACTTGCGGCTACTTTGAACGCGGCTTTTCCATCAACAATTTCGTATCCCCACTTCAGGAGATGAGCGCGAAGCAAAGCCAGATTGTCGACATTGATCTCAAAACTGCCACCGAAAAGCCCCAGGCGAAGCCTAATTTGATTGACAAATCTGACCAGCGCTTCGGCACCTGCCCATTTGCCCCCAAATACTTTCTTCCATTGTTTCTTTGGGCCTAGTGAGTAATCCCAGGGCTTCAGAGCAGGAATAAATGCACGTTTTTTTCGGATGAGATACTTTCGCCTTTTTCGCAAATGTTGGGATTTAGGATGATTCCCATGATTCTCTAGGAACTCATTTATGACGGAATCCAACTCATCCCCAGTCTCTGCAGACCACATGGCATGTTCAAGGGCTTTCACCACTGGCTCTGTCAAACTTTGATGCCTTTCCATAAACACTTTAATGGCTTCCGACTTGACGTGATTCTCTTCATCATTATAGATGGCACTGAGTAAATATCTATTTGTATGATGTTCGGGAAGTTTTCGCATAGCAGAGATGACTGCTGACCGAATGTCAGAGCTGTCGTGGTCTCGGTGTTTCAGAATGATATCTAGGCCCTGGATATGTCCTAGGTTACCGAGGCCCCAAATATGGTCTCTGAGGTAAGACTCGTGCTCGTGCGTGCCTGGGCGGTGCAGAGCTGATTTGTTTGTGTAGCTATCATGAATAAGGTGAAACACCGCGTCTCCTAGGGAATTGTTGAAACCTTGCAGTTGGGCTCGCTTCGTGACACTTGCCAGAATCCACATAGCCATCGTCGAGGCGTCTCCGTATCTTGATTCACGTTTCACATAATCAACTAACTGGCGGAAAATACATTCATGCAGCGGAGCCTTTGCAAGAAAAAAGACTGCTTCTAGAACAATCTGCCGTTCCTCCTCGGTGAGTGGTCTGGGAGTGTCGTAGTGTAGTGCACGAGCAAGGACCTCTTGCGCTGCGAGGCCCCCGTCAGCACTCATTGCGTTAACTAAGGCCATCCAAGCAGTAGAGTTTTGATGGGAACGCTTTTCTATTAGCTTTTGAATCTGGGAAAACATGGATTTGTCATTGCTTACCAGATAATGAAGCTCTTTCACGCATTCAGCAAGCTCGTCTTCTGCAATTGATATGTCGGAGTAACATCGGATTAACTCATAGAGACTTCGACTTTTCTTGTCTTCACCGCCAATTGACTTCCATTTGATCTGATCTTGGTTCGTAAAGATAAGGCGATCCCGTTTTAGAGATTTCTTAATTTTGTTTGCCTCAAGGTGATGATCTTCAGTTGAACGTACAGCTCTGTGAAATGTCCGCTTAGAGCATGATTTCAAAATCAGGTGACTATAGCCGCTCGCAGAGATATCAATATCCTGGTTATTGACATGGAACCCTTTAAAGTTTTCACTTCTTGGGTGTCCTTTCGGATTCTGAAACAATGATTTGCTTGTGCGCTGCACCTTATGAACTCTCCCATTTAAGATATTGACGTGCACGCTGTAACTAGTCTCCACTTTATGGGCACGTTCGCCTTCTACCGGAAGTTCCCCGGGGAATTCTGTGTAATCATAGTTGTTCCATGTCCTCCGAAGAACCAGGTGAGTTTGATTGTTTTCCAACAGAACATATTTTGCCCTGTACGTACCGGAATCATCTTCTTCATGAACTCTAAATTCAGGCGATGTCAAGTCTCTCAAGTTCATTTGGAAGGCTCCAATTATCCCTTTGTTTGTTTGTTTGTATTAGAGAAGATACAAGAATGATGAGTTTAATAAATGTAAATACTAAAGATTACGCATAATAAGTTTATACAATGTTTTACAATGACAACCGTAAACATTTTGAATAATTATTTTCCTTCGCTGTAATTTGAACCCGATGCAGAAAAACGAAATACCGAAAATTGATCTGTTACAGATCGAGACCAACAACTTATCTTGACAAAAGTCTTGCGTGCTCTCGTGCTTTCTTGTAAGAATCAAAATTCTTAGGAATAAAAGGAAATTACAGCCTTCAACGGAATTTAAGCTTATCAATCTTGTAAAATTTGTGCAATAGATCACGCTATACCTGACTGAATTTTCAAAATGATCAGTATTGGTTCCTTCCTCAACCTTGTTCCCAGGGTCTTCCCTTTCCCAAGAGAAAGACCCTGGTTGAGTCTGGTCACGTGGCACAGTTCCTGGGTGCTAACAAATACAACAAACGTACATGTGTATTTACTTTGATGAAAATAACATTTCTTCTCTCTGCATTAGGCTAGACAAGAACAAAAGACAATCGTAAGCACCCCTATCATGTTTATCATATTTGTTAGCACCTTGGGTCTGGGTGCCACGTGACCAGATCCAGCCAGGGTCTGTCTCTTAGGAGAAGGAAGAGCCTGTGAATGAAGTTCGGCAGGCACTGTGTAGAAAAGCAAGGGCGTCGATCAAGTGGTCTTCATTGTGTGAATGGGCAATAGTTTTAAAGACCCGCGGACACCACCCATAATGCTTTGCGGTTTGTCGATTTTAATTAGTGACCAACTACCGCGACCCTTACGTTTGTTTATGCTTCTCTTGGTGAGCCAAACAGATCTTCGTTAGGTTTTCACAACTTGGGTAAAGACCTCTCCCTCCCTTTCGATGACATCACTCAGTTTAGAGATGTTCAAATCACGTCTGCAGCTCAGCTCCGTGAATCTCATGGATGATGAAAAAGGGCACTCTCGCAAAAGATCATGGTCTTTATCCTTAATAGTCCAGTTTCGTATTCCCAGTTACCGCTGATTGCACATTTCTACAGCGTTAGCCTCGACTTGGTGTTGAATATACATAAATACCAGCGAGGAAGATTAGAAGTCCGAACCTCCAACAATACACAGAGTTGTGAATAGCTCATATCTACATTGGTATTTATGAATATTTAACATCAAGTCGAGGCTAACGCTGTGAAAACGAGTCTGTAGTCAAACTACGAATACGAAACTGGACTATTCGGTACTGCTAAACTGAATATAAATTACTTTCTTTCAACAGCGTGTCAACAGTGTGTTGAAGGTTTTTCAGGCTGCAGAGAAGTCGGGGATGCTTTCCGAGTTGATGTACAAGGAGTGGGTGTGTGAAGTAAAATATTTGAAGCAAGACTTCTGACAATCCAGGCTTCTTGTTCGAGAACGAACTCTTAACGTGGGGTGCACTTTTTACGAACTTTGTGCCTGGAAACTAAATTATAAGTTTAAAGAAATGTTGTTTTCACTGCATAATCTGCTGGTTCGTGGTGATCAAAAAATATCAAAAACTGCTCTCAGTATAATCACGAAATGTAGGGACAATGCTGCTCACTTCGGTACAAAATTTGTCGAAGGAAGAAAATAATAATGAACTTGTATTTATTCTTTATTTATTATAATACAGGGTAGTCCCGTCAGTCTGTAGGAGAACTGTCTTTAATAGGAACCTTGTGAATTACTACAATAGATATTTAGTTTCAGTTTTTCATAATGCAACCATTGTAAAAAAATGTTTTCAACATCGACTTAAACAGTCTTTACTCTAGGGATATGAAGTTTGTTGCTGTGTCTGGTAGTTCTTGATACTAAGATAGATTTTTACTGTTCTAATTTTATAGCGATATTTTACATGTAGCACAATTACAAAGCCAGGATTCCTACGTGTTTACTTGCGGGTTTTTTTCTCTTTGTTTTTCCAGGCCAGCGTTTTAACGCACATCGGAGAAACAGCTCAAGCCCTGTCGGTGTACAACAAAGCGACGATAAAATACGGCAATTCGGTTGTGCTGTGGCAAGAGTTTCTGAAGTTGAAGCTGTTGTATCGAGGTTGGTTCTTCTTGTTACATACAACCACAGTTTATACCACAGGATTGACACATCTCTTTGAATATCAGGGGAAATCGCATTTTTACGGAAGCCCTATAAACAAGAAGTTCTGCTATTATAATAAGGCTACGCCCCACCTCTTTTTTCACGCTTTGAAGCTCGAAATATAAAATTCAAATTTTGACTTAGGGTACTCCTAAGTCATCTCCTTCTAAAATGTAAACTTTTCGATTTTGGAATTTAAAAATTTAAAAGTACATAAGTGGGACAAGGCCAAGGGTGATGACTAATAATAATCAATAAAAATAATAATACAATTTATGTAGCGCTGTTTCTTAAGAATCCAACAGCGCTTTACATTGTGTCTTTAGCCAAGTAGGAAATTATTACATGCCTATTTAAATTTGCAATAATTCAAGAAATGAAAATGTATACGATTTACAATGTTGTCTACATTAAATATGATCAATTTTACAGTAATTCAAAAGAAGAAAATGTGTGCGTATGACTACTGGAAGTCTTTTGTAGTTAGTTCGATGTTTTGCATACCTAATTTGATTTTCGTGTAGTAGTATGAAGCAACGGAGCTGAGAATCCGAGATGTTCACTCGACAAAGGGTGATTATCAACTGAAGGTGTGAATGGTCTGACTAATCCCCCTTATATATGGTAACTTTCCGTTATAAATTTTGAAATAACATGCTGCCAAATGTGTCTCCGTGAAAACTCTGCGTAGATTGACGTTCAAACTATTTTTCAAAGATTTGTTAAGGTTTTTGGTACAACTTTTTTAAATATTTCTGTTAAAACCTTTAACGTTTCCTGGAAAGTGCTCATATTTTGAAAGTGGAAATGTACGAACCCCAGGCGACGTGGATTAAGAGTTTCTGGAATAATCAACGAGGTGTTCGGCGTCTTGGAGCTACTAGGGACCTTAATATACGATGACACAGAGGAGAGAGACTCTGGAAGTACTTTGACAGTGTTTTCATTGTTCTGACTCCGTCGTAATTATATCTATGACAGGAAATCAAAACATTTGAGATATTGGATGTAACTGCAATGTGACCATAGCAAGTATAAACACTTTAGCAGAGTTCAAAAGATCAATACCTGCTCCCTTCTACTCCACTTACCCCCACACCCGTTACTTGTTTGTCAGTCCCTCATTTCAAACAGTTGAATCGATTGGCGTTGGAATAAAAAGTATTGCTTGTTCTTTCAAGGTCCAGATGAACACACAGAAAAGGAATTCTCGAGAGCTGTAGAAGCTGTTAATGCAAAGGTCGGTCAAATTTGAGTTATTTCTTGGCTTGCCATATACATGTAGGGTAAAGCTTAGTGAAGCATTCCAGTAAATGCCATTCTATCCTGTATTCATCCTTGTCCCGAACAACTTTGTTTTCTTCTGTTTCTAAGTGAAGTGAAGTGAGGTGAGATGAGATGAGGTTAAGTGAGGTGAG
>JAOEHT020601841.1:0-15927 GCA_025448195.2 Parazoanthus atlanticus | reverse complement strand
GGGGGGTCTTTTAAGTGGTATAAATAAACATATCGGAACGCGCAGATACTGTCTATGGAATAAATTTAAAAACTAGCATACCATGACACATACCCTGCGAGCAGAGATCTCTCATATCGCCACCTAACCTCGTTCCCAGACTCTTTCCTCTCCCGAGAGAAAGACCCTGGTTGGGTCTGGTCACGTAGCACCCAGATTCTGGGTGGTAACAAAAAAATAAACGTGGAAGATGTGCTTAACATTGATTTTTGTTCTTATTTAGACTAGTGTGGAGAGGAAAAGATTTTATTTTCATTAAAACAAACGTATATGCACGTTTACTTTATTTGTTACCACCCGGAATTTGGGTGCCACGTGATCAGACCCAACCAGGGTCTTTCTCTCGGGAGAGGGAAGAGCCTGGTAACGAACAAGACGAAAGTTTCATGGCGATATGAGAGACCTCTGCTCGCAGGATATGACACATAGTATGATTAAGTTCCACTTGCATTATAGCTTCCTAACAGTTTCGATTTCAATTTGTTGTGTTTACAAGGAAACAAGGACGATTTTAAGGAACATAAAATAGAGAGACACACTTTTGAGCTATTCTTGGGCAAGGATATCCTGAATATAAATCAACTTGAGTGTTCGTTTGTCGCTCTTCCACAACTCCGGAACAGTTGGGTAACAAAGGAAGCTGGGTGTAGACAGGAAAGCGTGGGTGTCACCCATAGAAGCTTTGTGCTTTGCATTAGTCAGCAAAATAAGGTTCCAGGTGGTCGGTAGTTCCGTAATTGTAGTGCGGAAAATAAATATGTAAAGGGCTTCGTTCATAAAATCTATCTGAGAATAAACTTACATGAAACTGCTGCACGCTTCTGACAAATGTACAACTGAAAAAGAATCTTTTCAGTAACACTTAATTCAGTGACAATCTGGGAAGTAAATGCGAATTGAACCTGTAAGGTATTACTGTCTGAAGACTGATTATTTTATGATATACGTACACACGCGACAGATAATGTCGGATTAATGACAATTGATTCATCCTCTTCTAGGCTGGACGACGTCGGCTTGTATCCTGCTTGCGGAGAATTCAAAGCGAGTGGAGCGGTTTTCTAAGCCAACTGAGGTATAATTAGATAATGGATCTACTTCAAGCTACTTGATACTTGACTGATAGAGTGATTTCACTAAACTCATGAAGCAATCTCTAACAGTCACTGTCCAGTAGACTGAATCAAATAAAGCAAAATAAAACAAAAGGTTTAGATAATAATAAAATTAATTACTCTAGCACCTATTTTACGGGTTAGGTAGAACCACCCTACTTTTATTTCAGAGTAAGGATATTCAGGATATCTTGAACCAATTCACCTGAAACTTTTCGAAAATACTACAACTTTTTCCCCCGCTACGTTCGTGCAGCAGATTTCAGTTTTGTTGCTGCAAAATATATATTGCCCTTTGATTCTTTTTAGCTGACATTGAGCAGTTTGTAATGTATATGAATTTACTCTGTAGTTAAGAAACTTGTCCAGGCTTAGCGTGCGTCAGTCGAGTTATGGATACATACGGGAACGGGAAGTTGAGAGCCGCGCAACAGAATTGTTTTAGTGGCACGAGACGAAGCCGTGTGCTCCGTGCTCCTCTAGCTTCGCAAATGCTCTCCCAAGTACATCCATGACTCAATATACGCACAGCTCAAACAGCTAAAAACATTGACCATTTCTTTTGAAACGTTGCCACTTCATTCAGTATTCATAACAAAATTGCGTATAACCACTGCTAACCGTTCGGGTTGTTTTCATAGTTCATTTCTGCAGCAACTTTTGGTAGCTCCTCTTTCATGAAGCACTTCTGTGTGATTTTGATAGCTTCCAAGATGGGCGCCATACAAAAAGCGCGCGAAAAAGTGCCAGTTATATGTTATAGTTATAGTAATTGGTCATTTATCAATCTAAGCGTGGGCATGGCTCTATATGTCGATCATCCATATTTTTGATATGCAAAGTATCGGCGGTCGATCGTTTTGCGAAGACTCTATCTGGATGTTTGTATTTGTCGCTTCTTCTATTCTTGAAGTATATATACTGTCTACGAATCTATCAAGACCCACAAAACCAGTCTACGCATATGTATAGCTCATTGCATAAATCATGTGGGAGATAGCCTTTTTCACGGTTCCTGAAAATAACCAAGCTCTTGTCTGGCACCGAGGCGAATGTTGACCTTGCATGGTTAGAGATGTGAAACTGGTTTGCATAACAATAACACTGCTTTGCGTATCATCAAAGGGTGTGAAGTGTTTGTATTAATTCCAAGTCGACCTTTGCTTCGAAACATAAGAACCGTGAAAAGGTCTATAAAAGATTGATTTCACGCGCAGAGACAGACAGAAAGAAAGAAAGAGAGAGACAGATATTTTGATAAAATAGAGAAGAAGCAAGACAACCAGTGACTGTATAAAAATTCAATATAGAACGTTTCGGTCTTCGGTCTTCGGTCTTCTCCAACTTAAAAAAGTTCAAAAATAATTCTTAAACTTTTTTAAGCTGAAGAAAACCGACGATAAAAATACAGTATAAATAACCCTAACCCTTGGGCTAACCTAACTATCCGTGACGTGTCAGCTATTGTTAATGCTGTCGTTCAAAGATCCAATACGGTCTTTCGTTCTGAGATTAGAGGTTACCTAGATGGTGGTGGTGATGGTGAAGGTAATGGTGATGGTGATGTGATGGTGATGGTGACGGTGACGGTGATGGTGATGGTGATGGTGATGGTGATGGTGATGATGATGATGATGATGATGATGATGATGGTGAAGGTGGTAATAATTTTCCGTCCCCATGTTTGTTGTATAACGCTAAGGATTCCTCAATTCGATAAAAACCAAAGTGCAACTTTTAGAACAAAGGACCACAAACACGAAACCGTGACGGGCGAAAATTTGAATAAAGTGTCTGATGGCATGTGATAAAATGAAGTAATCTCATGTCGCAATGGAGCTGAGTGCGAAACTGTGAACAACAGCAACATTTAAATACTAAAACTATAATGTTCACTCATTAACCCAAATAATTAGTCTTTTGGATTGAACTTTGAGCCTTGCCAGGGAACCATGAAATTGACTCTTTAAACAAGAACTCCTTATCAGTCAAATATCAGCTAAGTGACAGGTTGAACTATAAATGGGTACACGAATTCTCGCGTTTTTATCCCAAGGCTTTTTTCGTGCTGGTTCTTTACCGACGCAACTTTTTTAGTCGATAATACAAAGACTGTAATCACGAAGGTCTCTTAGAACGTCCGAACATGGAGACATTAAACTTCGACTCTGCGTACATATAGCTATATAGTCTTATAATGCCCAGGGAATCTTGCTTTTGGCGAGATTAGGCTGTCGTGAAACCTGCACAGGCTGCAAAATAACCCCTCCGCCTGAGCTTGTTCTTAGATTGTCACCATAGCATTTATTGATAAATTTATTGATAAGATAAGAAGACTGAGCGATCACGGCGGAGGACTGTGACGGAGCCGACAAGCTCTACGAAACCGCGGCAACATTTGTTACAAATTTCGATTTTAGCACTCGATCGACCATGCTGATAATGATATCAGTCATGGAAATCTCAATAATTACCAACGGTATTATCTATCATGTGCTTCCTGCTGTTGATGGTCGTAAAAATAAGTGTCTACAACCTAAATTTGTTTCCCGCGTAAAACTAAATGACGTCATAGTGCACGATATCTTTTCATGGATATGGTTGTTTGTGTATTTGAGGACACAAAGTATTTTGCGATCACATCAAGTAAGCACAAAGCGAAATTTCAAAGACGTCAAATTATTTGCGATTAAAGCGAATTGCTCAAGTTTGCTGTACGTTTAAAAACCGTCCGTGACCAAGAATATATTTATAAACACACACGTTCATCCTATTTTCTATATTGGTTGGGCGGTTCAGCAACCTCTACACAGCGCCATGCCATGCGATTTGAAAACAACACGCAACGGTCAAACAAACAAGTGCCGAAATCACTTCATGCACACATTTTTTTGAGTCTGTTGCTGGTAAAAAATATATTTGAGAAGTTAAACAATCGAACAACTGTTTTTGAATGTCGTTTATCAATACGAAATAATTAGGTAAGTTGCTTTTTTTCTCAGTTGGCTTCAATTGTTGTTGACTTGAGACAGATTTCCGAGTATCATTTTCCGGTTCAACTGTTGACCGAACAAAAGCCGAAGGAAAACCTTCTGAGAGACTTATGAAAAACAGGGTAGTACGTGCCTTATTTGAAATTACTTTAATTTTATCGGATGGCATGCAGACAGAACCTCAACATATGAAGTCAGCTCAGTCGTTACAAAAGAGTACAAACACTTGTTTTGAAGTTCGGATCATATTGATTTTAATATCTTTTCTTAGTCGATGACATGTTTATTAGAGCGTTTTAAGTGAAGGTATGCCTATATGTGACTAAACACATGTACGAGTATGCCATTATCAGCCAGCGATACTTAATATAGGTCACGAGGCTTGCACGCGCACATTTCAAGCTTGCTTTTTACTCAGCTGAAAACTGATCAAGTCGTACAAGCATTTTCTCAAAGTTATTAACCTTCTGAATTCTTACATAATAAACTATTATTATCAGTTACAGATTACTATTACTGTTGTTGTTGTTGTTATTATTATTATTATTATTATTATTAGTGTTGTTATCATTGTTGTTCTTATTGTTATTATCATTATTAAAAAAATAAAGAGTCGTGTAATGTCTAAATTCGCTATTGAGAAACATTTTCAGCAATGCAATGTAATATTTAATTCTAAACTTCAATCTAAATTGCATCAGCTACAAAGTAGTTGCATGTATCTTCCGAACATTTTCTTGTTTTCCGTTTTCTGACGGTCGAGTTTGTCAGTTCCTGTTACCGCCTATGTATATAAATTTAAACAAAGTCAGTTTTCTTTTTAACCAAACTGTGAAGTACGCGTATCAGTGTCCGACCAACTAGAAACCATGAAAATCCATGGCAGAATCAGAGAAGGAATTCATTGACCAGCGTTTGTCCGATCGGTATTTTCATCAAACACTTATTAATTTAATTTGACTTCTGCTATTTCCCGCCACTGCGTACTGCGATTTCTTTAGTTTATTTCAAGGTTATTTAGATGAACTTCGCAAAATGCTTTGTGACTTGGCGGTTAGAAATGCAATCATCCAAGCATCTCGTTCCTCGCGATTTCTAAACGCGAGTGTAGTTTCGCTGCAAGTGTTTTTCGACCGAATTTCTATTAGGAATATTCTCTCTTTGCACGAATAAGATTCCTTTGGAATCAGTGATTCAATGTTTCTTGTTTTTATCACATTGGAGCATATATCACTATCAGAGTTTTTGTTCTTGTACTGGCATAAAAGTTGGTCTTCATAAAGGGAAATGACTGTCGCTTGCCATTCCTTCTTTGAAAATGAGTTCGACCGGGGAGTCTGCATCCACGAAAGGCTCTCCTTCATCGCAGCACACGAAGTGTCAATTTTCTTGTAGTTCCCGTTCGTATCAGCTGATTTAGACTGATGCATGTCTTTGGTTGTTGTTTCGTTTGGGCTCCAAGATCTTTTACGTTTTCGCATTTTCTTCCTGAAAATGCTCATCAGAATAGTCAACGCCATTGCTTTAACAAACTATCAAAATTGGGAATCAAAAGATTATGATCTGCAGACGAATCACACTTCTCTTTCAAGTTCTGCAACTCTTTTTGCTAAGACTGCTATGTGCCTGTTCCACAGCAAAGTCGAGTCTTCCACTGCTATCCTGTAAATGTATATCAACCGGCTCTGAATTGAACTACTTGACAGTAGTCTGTCTATCTACTCAAAGTCCTGTAGGGTACTGTTTCAGTCACCGCAATACTCTTTGGTTTTCTGAAACACTCCGTGCTTTCCCACGACTTTCTTGCCCTTTGCTTCGGGCTCGAGATAGACGATTAACCTGACAACAAATTGAGCGGCGTAGTCTTTCTGTAGTGCCTTTTGTTTGCTTTTATCTGCTCTCGACAGTGAGGTCACTTGAGGGAGAAAACTTTTGTCAACTTATCTCATCAATCTTGCACACCTTCTATTTGTGTGGTTGATGTCAAATCATCCGTTTCACTGCAACTCATTCAAAGAAACCTAATAGACCAAAACCACCGACACAAAAGAAATTTTGTGATAATAGCCGAGGGGCAATATAAGGACCTGAAATAAAGAGTTCAGTGCCAATGCCTGTACATGTGTGACGTGACCATAGCTGAAGCTTTCATTGAGTTGCTGTTGAAGGTCAAGATGAACATATATCGAAAGGAAATGCGAAATTTTTTTAGACGGGTGGAGCTCAAAGGGACGATATATAATCAATAACACCACTTGTAACATTGAGTGGAGTTTCAAATGTATCAAGCATACCAGAGAAGCCCACGTGAAACAAAAATGTTTTGACAAATAATTTGCGCAATTAGCACCGGAGTGGGTGTTGTGTTGCATCATGATATTTTGAGGCCGAGGGAGAGCTTTCAGATTATAATAATTATTATTAATAATTGCCGGTCTTCTTTTGTTTCAGTTATTTTTGAAAAATCTTTTACTGTGTCAGACAGTGAGGCAAGACAAAACGCTAAGTAGAGAAAAATATAATTAAAGATATTTTTAGTAGAAGCTGTTTAATAACCCAAAAGAAATCATTGCGGAAGATAAAGCCAGAATCATTGCGGAAAATGAAGCCAGAAAGGCGAAACTGAAAAATACGAATCAAGGAAACAGTTACATAAAAGATGAGCGTCTGACGTTATCCTTAAGTCAGACGTTAAACATCAGGACATTAATTATTTTGCAACCCAAAAGGACAGATAATATTGGACGAGACTCATTGCTCTTAAATTTGTGGTAAATTCGGAACTAAATTATTCTTATTCTGAAAGGCATAATACAATTGTCGCAGTTTGAAAAAACGGAGTTTTAGTATTTGGCTCAGAGCCTGTGAACCTGAAATTGTTCCTAATTTGATCAGTAAAAATGAGGCAATGCTCTCAGGAACAAAACATAACAGTATACTTTATTGGAGCATTGCGGCTTGCTGGGAAATTCATTTGGCGTAAGTTCCATAAATTCTAACTGATATAATTAAACGGCTGCGAGCTAATACGTATTTGTTTTTCTTTTTATGGCTAATTACTGATGGAGGGAATGACTTTTCTCTTTCTGAAACAGTCATATATACATATTTGGATATAACTCGTCAATATTTGGGTGGTATTAATGAAGAGTAGAAACTGACTGTTCGCATCTAGAAGCTACAGCTGCAAGTTATAAAGTTGTTGTATTCACCTACATTTTCAATCAGCTGCTTTTCGTAAATCACTATAAAACTCGCATTGAACTAGAAAATGTTTACTTCTTCTTTCTAAGAAGCGCAGAAAGGACACCATCTCTCTTCTGGTGAATTTTTTTTCTTAGGGGGACAGACCATTTGACTCCGTAGGGGAAGGGGGAGGGAGTAATGAAATTTCCAAAAAAAAATTCAGATAACAAACTGATGTTGGCACGCCTCGAAACCGTAACAGGGGATACCGACAAAAAAAAGAACGGATTGCCGACGCACTGACTCATTCTTTCAGTTTCCATTTTAGTGACGATAGGACGAACACTTAACCAACAGTTATTGGACCCGCACATCGTTGTTCGGGCTATAACGTAACCAAAGAACTTCAACCCACGACTGATCTGGCTTGTTGTTACTGCTTAGATAACTAGGTATCCTAACAACGGGATTACGTATTCCTCAGACGAACTGAAATTTAGCTTTTAACAAAGGGTTAGATATTTAACATTAATTTCGATCAACCAGGTCGTAAGGTTAAAAAAAGGACTGCGCTCTGTGTCAAAGCGAATTCTAATGATAGTGAAATCAGCAACCATTAGATTTCGATTAAAATACCGATGCCTAAGTCAAGTTATATTTTTAGGCCGTGCAGGAGGTCAATTCATTAACCAATTCGACAATCAGAAAGATCTTTGCCAACTGAATCATCGCCAAGCTTCTTGTGGTTACGAAATGAGTATGAAATCACGTCACAATGCAATAAGGGATTATATAAATTAAGCCAACTTTAAACAAGTTCAAGTTCGTTTATTGAATAGATTGATATCTGAAAATGCTGTTTATATGTTGCACCTTGATTAGTGTTTTCAGGTTAATTATTATAAATATTTGACGGTCTTCATTATTTCTTGTCTTTTATTCAGTTATTTTTTAAATATAATTTACTATTTCAGAGATTGAGGCAAGACAAAAAACTAAGTAGGAGGTTGTAATTAAAGATATTTTAGTAGAAGCCGTTTGATAACCCAACTGGAATAATTGCGGAAGGCGACGAAAGAACTGAGGCGAAACTGAAGCACGCTTCCTTTTTATACGAACCAAGGAAACGGTTACATAAACTGAAAGTTGAACGTCTGACGTATTTCTAACGTTAGGATGTTACATGCAGGCCAGTAAACCCCAAAGGACAGTCAAATAATATTGTACGAGACTCATTGCTCTTAAATTTTTAGTAGGTTCATGCCTGAAATTACTCACATTCTTATAGACATAATAGAATTGTTGTAGTTTGAAAAATCGGTTTTTAGAGGCTGAGACAGTTCTCAATTTGATCTTAAGATGAGGCAATGTTTTTAGGTACAGAACGTAACAGAATACTTTATTGGAGCCTTGTGACTTAATTGCTGGTGCATTCATTTGGTGTATTCTCATAATTTGTAAATAGAAAATGGCTGTGAACTACTCGGGTGTTTGTTTTTCTTTTTGTCTCTAATTACTGATGGAGGAAGTAATTAACCTTTATATCTTCGAAACAACAAATACATTTTTGGATATGGCTTTCGTCAGTATTTTGGAGGGATAACTGACTGTTCGCATTTTGACATTTGAATTCGTAACTGTAAACTGTGGTGTTCACGTATGTTCTCAATCAGTTACTCTATTATAAAACTCATCATGATTAAATTGGATTTAAAATAATTTTTGTTTTCTTTCTTAGAAGTGCAGGAAGGACACCACTTCTCTCCTGGTGAACATATCTTAGGGAGACAGACCATTTAATATCGTGAGGGTAGGGGGCGGGAGTTGAAGAATTTGTTAAATAAATTGCGCGATCTAATCAAGACAAAAAGATGTTTGCACACCTTGAAAACCTTCACAAAATGTAGAGGAAAACGTAAAATAGATCACAACCTAAAGTTGACCGAGGCAGAAAACCGGTTTGCACATTCTAAATCAAAACAAACATTTACCACACCATGTAATCGAAATGAAATAGTGCCGGTTAGAAAGTGTACACAGGTTTGATGAAAGGAAGGCCAAGAGTTGCAGTCCAATATTGATTGCCGCATACTGAGGCGCTAATGTAGTAGTATAGTGTAGTAAACGGTCACAGACTGACCAGATCGGTGAACTTCTGAACACCTATCTGGATATCAAGAACGGGTTTGTGACATATTAGAGTTCGAATATAATAATAATAAAAATAATAATAAAAATAAACTTATTTTGAGTATAATAATAATAATAATAATAATAATAATAATAATAATAATAAACTTATTTTACATTGCAAGCTGCTGTAGTACTTGTATCTTCTTCAGGTCTTTTACTTTCAGCAACTAGTATTTTCCAGTGTAGGTAATCTCGACTTCTGAACCACACCATCTCTGATCAAATCATTATATATCTCAGTCTATACCAGCCGTACATCAGACTAAGCGATCAGTGCATGGTTATAATATGTAAGAAGTGAAGTGATACACAAAAGCAAAATATTTCATATTTCCGAGAGGTGTTTTTATAGATAACCGAACTAAAAGAACATGTATAGACAGTGTGTGTTTGCGAGAAAAAGAGAGTATTACTGTTGAACTGAAACTGTATCGTGTGTGTGCGCGCTTTTGTTTAATATGAGAACGGTTTTTATGAGAACAATTATTAAAGAACCTGATATATCAAAGGCTGAAACAAATTTAGGAGCGTTTATTTCTATGCATTTTGAAAATGGAAAGACTAGTTGCTTGAAGTGATAACGCAAGCTACTCGCAAAACAGTTTCACACTTTGGTGACGACAATTGCATACAGAATCGTCGATTTGGGTTTAACCAGTTCATGTCTTGCTTACAGAGTAAAGTATATTTAATAAATGTTGCTGGTGTGGATCCAGGATTTTAGCGAGGGAGGTTGGGAAGGACTCTATTGGGTTATATTATCAAATTTTTTAACAATTGTGCTATCGTTTTCGTCAAAAATCGACATGTGTTATGCATTTTTTAATGGCTTTGAGGGGTTCGATCGAAGCCCTGGATCCGCAACAGAGTCGGGGGCAACCCTTGCCACCTATGAAGACACGCTCTGATTCAAAATATACAACAATGAGATACAAACAGCAACAACAATATATCATGTTTGATGGTACTTCGAAAACTATATAGTTTACATCAATATAATTCAATCAAATATTAAATTAATTAGTACTCGAGAAAACTGAGTGTTCAAACTGCCAACAAAACTATGAGTTTCGATAATATCATGGATTTAATTACTAAAACACAAGAACCTATATTCGTAATGGTTCCAAACCTGGAAATACCGCGGACAAATCAACCCTTTCGAGACTAGACGTGACTATCATGCGTAGGTGGAGGTCTTCTCTGTGACTGTGGGCGGAGAAGTCGGGAATCGCACGATTCACAAACAAGACTGCCAGCAGCTACACAGACCATTTTGAGACATAAGGACACACATTACATACATTTGAGCATGAGCAGTTTTACGACATTTTCAAAATAATATATAATTATAGTACTGACAGCACCTCGGTATTTCGAGATTGCCTTTCAATCTTGTCTTGCTTGATACCAGTTTTCATGTTAACAACAACTGTTAATACCCTGCGAACAGAGGTCTCTCATATCGCCACTAAGGAACGAAACGAACTCGTGGCGATATGAGAGATCTCTGCTCGTAGGGTAACTGTTAACGACGATGGAATGAACACTTATTGCACCCCAACCCACGCTTACAGATTGATTTGCATTGTCGTTACATCTTACATAGCTGGGTATCAATCCCGGGAACTTGATGACGTATTCCTAGACGAAGAAATCTAATTCAACCAGGGGTAAAAAAACTATTATGAAACACGTCACAATCTCACAATCTCTAAATCAAACGCACTTTTTATTAAAATAATTGCGAATTATTCTTTCTTAACTAGTTTTTTTAAAAAATAGATATAAAATTCTATTTAAATTCTGATCATTTTCATTTGACACTCAAAACTTCCATAAACGTACAAGCTGATCTTTTTGAATTGTTTATTATCGCGAGTGTTGTTATTTTAAAAGTACGAATAGCCCTACTGTAACTTAGTCTGTCGTTCTACGATTTGGGCCCTTTCCGCCAAATTAGGATTGCGAAAGGAAATCACAAAAGCACCCAATCTCAACACAAAACAAGTGAGATTGGGATCGGAAGAGAAACGCAATTTTATGCTTTTTTGCAATTTCTGAATGCCGGAATCGTGCCTTTTTGGTAACCTATGATTAAAACCAAAGATTGTGAAATATTTGTGCGATCCAACATTATGATATCATTAGCGGGTTAAAACAACCATAACGATATTTCATTAAAATACCTGCCAACCACACGCTTGGAACTTACTCATGCAAAACTTTGCACGCGGCGGTAAAGATTCCAACGTTCTATGATCCCATCATTGAAAATTGCATGCAGGCCATTCATACATAATACAATAAGCAAGTCTTGCTATTCACGCAATAGACGTAAGTGCATATCAGCTTGCGTAAAAACTCTCTGATTTTCTTCGACTTCTACTAACTTGATGTACGATTTAGGGCCTACCATTTGATTTCGAATCGCGAAGGGAGTGGAAGAATGATTTGCGTACAAGTAGTTTTTGTCTGTCAACCTTTCTTCGGCAATTCGTTTATTTTTATAAATTTCTTTAGTCTGCCAAATACGTTTTCAACATGCATTTTCTTAAAGTTTTGAGGCGCGCAAACATGCCAGTATCATCAACTTCACCTGTGGATTGATCGGTCAATTTCTTTTTTTTTACAAATTTTCCCATTTTAAGCATCCAACTGATGATCAGTTAAATATTTTCAATTTATTCAAGCAACCTATTAACTGTTTGAATTTAAGATCACAAGTACAAACTGAGTATATAATGAAACTCCCATACCAACTTTGAACAATTTCAAGTTATTCTTTCTTAAAGAGGTTGGTTGGACAGATTGATGCAAAAGGCTATTAGTGTTGCACCCTGATTTGCGTTTTCAGGTTAATTATTATTGATATTTGCCGGTGTTCTTCATTTCTTGTCTTTTGTTTCAGTTATATTTTTAAGAATTATTTACTGTTTCAGAGATTGAGGCAAGACAAAAAAACTAAGTAGGAAATTGTAATAAAGCTATTATTAGCAGAAGCTGTTTGATAACCCAATTGGAATCACTGCCGAAGGTAAAGCTAAAAAGGCGAAACGGAAACACGCTTTTTTCATCGAACCATGCAAGGAAACGGTTACGTTCAAATTGAACGTCTTAATACACCATTTTTCTAATGCAAAATTTTGCTAGATCCATTCCCTCGTGGGGGCTAAAAGTGATGTTTATGTTGAATTAATAAGCCCAAATTTGACCGAGTAATGACTTTTAACCCCCATAAGGGAATGGATCTAGCAAAAATTTGCATTAGAAAAATGGTGTATTAGTACGTTATATCTAAAGGCAGACGTTAAATGTTAGGACATTAAATATTGTGCAACAGCATCAGGCGTGTATACCTCAAAAGAGAGAAAAATTGGATGACACTCCATTGCTCTTAAATTTTCGGTAAATTCAGACTTAAAGTTGTTCTCGTTCTTACAAGCATATCAAAATTTGAGCCTGAGATTTTTCTTAACTTTACTTTAAAACTGAGGCAATTAAGTAGTTGCTTGAAGTAAATCGCGAGCTGGTCGCAAAACAACTTTACACTTTAGTGGTAAGTTTCGTATACAGAATCGTTGATTGGGTTTAACCAGTTCTAGTCGTGCTTACAGAGGAATGTATTTGGGTGCACATGAAACAAATTCACGAGGATACTTAAATGTTGTTGGGGCTGATCCAGGATTTTAGCGAGCGAGGTTGGGAATGACTTCTGTGGGTTGATAAACACATTTTTAACCATGTGAACGAGCCCTGGATCCGCAACAGAGTTAGGAGCATCCTTTGAACCTACGAAGACACACTCTGGTTCACAACATACAACAACCGACAACACATATCATATTTGTTGGTATTTTGAAAACTATTTAGTTTACACCAGTATAATTCCAACAAATATGCAAGTATTAAGTATCGAGTAAATGGAATGTTCAAACTGCCAACAATTAAACTACGAGTTTCCATAATATCATGGATGTAATTACTAAAACACAAGAACCTATATTCGTAATGGTTCCAAACCTGGAAATACCGCGAACAAATCAACCGTTTTGATGTTAGATGTGACTATCATGAGCAGGTGGCGGTCTTGTCTTTGACTATGGGCGGAGAAGTCGGGAATCGCACGATTCACAAACAAGACTGCCAGCAGCTACGCAGACTATTTTGAGACATAAGGACACACATTACATACAGTTGAGAAGTTTTACGACTTCTTCTAAACTGGTCTAAAATTATATAACTGACAGCAGCCCGGTATTTCAAAATTGGATTTCAGTTATGTCTTTTCATGTTGACAACAACTGTTAACGACGATGGAACGAACACTTATTGCACCCCAACGGAACCCAGGATTGCATGGGTCAACTTCCTCAAATAATAATTTGGGTTGTCGTTACAGCATACATAGCTGGGTATCAGTCCAGGAACTTAATTATGTATTCCTAGACGAAGAAATCTAGTCAGTTTTTACCAGGGGTTACCACGTCGAAAATAAATTTCGCTCTGAGTCAAAACAAATTTCTAATGATAGCAAAGTCAGCAACCATTAGATTTCGATTATAATACCCAAGTCTTATTTATAACTTTAGGTCACGCGCAGTCTGCTCGCAGGAATTCCTATTTTAGTCAATTCATTAACCAATTCGACAATGAAAGATTTTTGCCAATCATCGCAAGGCTTCTTGTGGTCACGAAGTGAGTATGAAATCACCTCACAATGCAATAAGGCGTTCTATAAATTAGGTCAGTGCAACTTTAAACAACTTCAAGTTTTTCTTCCTTAACCGCTTTATTGAATATATTGATGTAAAATGCTGCTTATATTGTACACCGATTAGTGTTTTCAGGTTAATTATTTTTTATTCTTGCCGGACTTCTTGACACTTCTTGTCTTTTGTTTCGGTTATTTGTTTAAAATAATTTGCTGTTTTACTGATTTGAGGCAAGAAAAAAGTCTGCTTGCAGGAATTCCAATTTTAGTAGTCATCCGACAAGAATAGACTTTAGCCAATCATCGCCAAACTCCTTGTGGTTCTAGAACAATGCGAAACTATTATGAAAGACGTCACAATGCAGTAAGACAATCTTTTAAACAACCAAACTTTTTTATACAAAATAATTTCGAATTGATCTTTCATAACGTTTTTTCAATAGATGTAAAATGCTTATTAAATACCGAACATTTCTGATAGTCAAAAATTCCATAAACGTACAGGCTGATCTTCTGAATTATTATTTATCGCGAGTGTGTTTCTAAGTACGAATAGCCCTGCTGTATAGTCGGTAGTTTTACAACTTGGGCCCTTTCTGCCAAATATAGATTTTGAAAGGACGTCACAGAAGCACCCAATAAGAGAGGGAAAAGAAACCCACCCAACCCGAAATCGTGCTATTTTGGTAGCCTATGATTAAAAGCAAAGATTGCGAGATAGTTATGCGGTCACATTATGATATCATTAGAGGGTTAAAGCCACCATAAAGTTATTTTTATCACAATACCTCCAAATCACACGCTTGGAACTTACGTAAAATTTCGTACGTCTTCTGTACACGCGGCGGTAGAGACTCCAATATTCTAACAAATTGCTGGCCGTTCATACACAATACAATAAACCAGTCGCTGCAATTCATGCTATATAGTCGTATTAGACAGCCAGCAATAGATGAAGTGCATATCAACTTGCGCTAAAACTTTGCAATTGTTTTCAACTTATTTTTTAAACTGAATGTTCGGTTTAGAGGCATGTACAAATATTTTTTCTTGCCTATCAATAGGTCTTTCTTCTGCAATTCGTTTTTACGTGTTCACCATACATTTTCTTTAAAGTGAAACTAACCCCTATACCAGATTTTAATCCTATAAAATATTTTGTATCAGTGGAAAAGAATAAGACAAAAATTATGGAAACTGGATGATTTCTCGATTTTTAATTTGCGTTTAAAAATAGCGTCGAGATAGTTCATGACTACGTTTTTTCGCTATCTGCCAGGGGACTGGGCCGGTCATTGGTCAGCGGTTGTCATGCAGTCATGGCGTCCTTTATCTGCCTCTTATAATTTTTGTGATTTTTCTTCCTACTTTCGTTTATCCTCTCTCATTTTGCCCAGTCATGTACCAGATTGGATGATAACTCAACTATGGACGATATCAGTAAGATGAAAGATGCATTCCGCTCTATCGTAGACTAGGTTTGAAAATACTTTAAGAACAAATCTATTAGATCTGTACAATTCTAATCTGACATAGTTTTTGAATCTTCATCTGGTACTGCGTTGTCTTTTTACTTTATAACAGTTTAGTTATCTTTGCTTCAGTCTAACCGTATAGTAGTATAGTACTATCTACTTTTTGTCACTCAACTTTATTACCAATCGTTCATTTTTATAAAATACTTTAT
>JAOEHT020601730.1:0-15930 GCA_025448195.2 Parazoanthus atlanticus | reverse complement strand
GTGACAGGTCCGTACGGTAACTTACGGACCTCTAATTGACCAATCAGAGTGAGCGAATTTAGCTAGCCATATAATAATGGATATTACTGTTAATATTTTTACTACTATTATTATTATTATTATCTTATATTATTGTTGTTGTTATCATTTTAATATTGTTACTATTATGTTAATTATTATTAACTTTTCTATTATTTTTATATTCCATTGGTAAGTGTAAGAAAACGACATAATGTCTTCTTTCTTTCGAGTTTACAACTTGAAAGATTTGAAAACATACTTTGCTTATGATAATAAATTAATTTAAGGTATAAGGTTTAAGGATTTTGTATTCCTCACCTGGACAGCGCCTGGTTCCACAACGCCTGGTCTGTTTGGCTGATCCGTAACAATTCCTTCCACCATAAGCTGGACGAGGCCTGGTGCAACTGCGCACACGCTGTTGAGTTCCTCCCCCACATGTTCTGGAGCACCTGCTCCAGCGAGAGAACGATGACCATCCACCGTTAACTGTTGGAAAAATGAGTAAGAAACTATTTATTTCTCTGCATCACAATACTAATGAAACCCATTTAATTAAGTAAGCCGATTATTTTACCTAATGTACTTAACTTACAATGATTACTCACGTAAATGACCTGCATTCTATTAATAATAATAATAATAATAATAATAATAATAATAATAATAATAATAACAATAATAATAATATTAAAAACATCAATAATAATAATAATAATAACAATAATAATGATAATAATTATCATTAACCTTTGTTATTATTATAGAAAAGCAGTTATAATAATAATACTAATAACGGTCCGATGTATTTCTTATCGCAAAATATTCTCAATACTGTGATTCATTTCCAAAAGATTTCTCTAATCTCGGCAATGGGTGCCGTGGTACTTACAAAGAAAAAATAGTAATGATAAGTGTTTGTGTCACAAATACGAATATTTTGAAGGAATTAATAGAAAGATTGACATATAATAGAACGAAATTGGGATGCATAGGTGGCGCTCACAGCTGAGGAGAGAAGATTGTTTCATACAGGGACAGTACATACAAAGAAGGAAAATTTCTAAAGCTCATTCTTCTCCCTCCATAAGGAGTATTACGAAAAGCATGTGAGGGGGAGGTACGTCTAGTTTACTAATTTTAATTTTGAAGGATTCTATAGTTTGAGTGTTTACTGCTCTATATTAATGTTGTTCCAATCCCTGATTGTGTGTGGGAAGAAGGAGAATCTGGGGCAGTCTTTCGATAAAGATCTAAATCCATGGCTGCATCTGGTTCTTCATCTGGAACTGGTCCTTTAGTACTATATCCAATTTGTCATTCACAGACTTGTACGTAGCAGTTAGTCTCCTTTCTTTCCTGCGCTGCTTATGGCTTGGCCATTTCAGTTTGTCCAGCATCGATGTGACGCTTGTCTTAGGACACGACTTTAGATTCTAAGAGTGAAACGAGCTGCTCGTCTTTGGACAATTAAACTTTAACAGAAAAATAAAGACGGCTGAACTTAAGGTTGCGAGTAGCTCCTGTTTGGCGGTTTGAATAAGTTTGGAAGAAATTCGTATTCTGGAATGCTCGGATATACATCCAATCCTTTTTCCTGCTCCAGCTGGCAGAATATTTGGAACAAATTGATTAGCCTTCACCCCCGGTTATTGACAGGGATCTGCCTGTGTCTTACCACAATTTAAACCAAACAGTCATGGAAGTGCGCGTTCTTGTATAGCGGTTGACGGATTTCTTCAACAAGAATACATTTTTTGAAAAGTATTGCAAACAAAGAGTAGGACATTCTTCAACCTTGAGTTTGGTTGCCTAATTACAAGATCTTCGACTGGGCTTGATGATCCAAAACTTTAAAAGATTGTTCGATACTTTCACTTCCTCCACTGACAATCTTAACTGTTGTTATTGTTGTTGTGGTATCTTCAATTTACCGCGAGCTCTTTTTTGGAGCTATAACGTTGCAGTGGACAGTAGGTAATGTGCTTCAGTTTAAAACATCTTTTCCTTACAAAGTGGCCTACCAGGTACGGTTTTCTATGTAGTTTTGTTCTCAAAATCGTCTCTTAATTTTAATAAACCCTGTGTAAACATTTAAGTACAAGAACGTTTTACCACCTCGTTGCTTTCAAACGTTGAATACATGTAGCAGGGTAGAAAAGATAACATTTGAGATTTGTACTCGCCATTAAAGCAGTATGTTGCTATGTGATGTTTCAGTGGTACTGGCGAGCCAATGATGATGCAACTGTCTCCTTTCCGACAAATGCCATTATGATTAAACGATGACCAGTGAAGGTTAGCACTTTAAAGCTGTCTGCATTGGATAGCTTTACCATTCAGACTACCATATCATTCATCCGCCTCCCACTTAATCCACCAGCACTAAAGAGTTTATAGTTCTAACGGCTCAATCCTTTGTCTAAAACTTGGATTGTTAAAGGAGGTGTGGACTTTTGATAATTTTAAGTGGCTGTCGAAAAGGGGCATCAAAGCACTAAATGAGGCCATCGACTATGGTGCATTTTCAATCTTCAGTAAAATAATCCATTTCTGGTGACCTAGTGCTGTGTTCTTTTGTGTCTTCTTTTTATCTTGCTAAGTCAGTTAAAATAGTACTAGTAGTAATTTCAAGAGAATTTATAATATTCCACTGAAATTACAAAGCTCTGGTTCCTAAATTATATAGAAAAGGCGAGTATCAGTCATAATTACAACATTTATTGACGTTTACATCTTTTGGAGGAAAATATCTATTTGTTGAAATTCACAACGTTAGCATAAGTGAACAAAAGTTATACGTCTTACCTATTTAGGTTTAATAGAGGCGGGCTTTGATGGCAATCCGACTTGTTAGCCCCATATTTTGGTGAAAATGTATTAAATATTAAATATTATACGCGGTTATAATACTTCAATTGGGCTGTTATTTCGTTAGCATTCCAAAACTGAGTGCAAATCTGTGATTATCTTTTGTACCACCAATCACAAACTTCTCTGTTGTGCTTTGTGTCGAGCTATTGATAATCAGTACGTAGTTTGATATTTTAATTTGGATATGGGATATCTTTTATTTTCCAGCCCTAACGTAATGCTGGTGAATTAATTGCCGTCACCTTAAAGCCAGGTGGTTTAGTGTGGCAGATCTTTATCACTGGTGCCATTGTGTTAGTGAAAGTCGTGCATGCTAGATGATTTTCGATGTCTGCTGAAATTTCTTAAAAGTTATATCAAGCTTCTATTTGTTATGAAGTGGAAAATAATATTTATTTTCATTTTTCTCTCGATATATGGTTCCAAAGCTTTGAACAAATATGAAAATCAAACAAAGAGACGAATTAATCACAAATCAAATCATGAAAAACAAGGTAAGGAATTTAATTTTAATACTGCAGCTAGTTAAAACTTTATAATCGGATATCGAGAAGTATTGGTGCGTGGTGTTCTAAGTGAATTAAGCGTTCTCTTTTTGTAATAAACAATGATACTGTTTTTCCAAAGAAACTGTAGACACAGTTGGAAAAAGCGAAATAGCTAAAGAGCTAAAAGTAGCGTTTGAATTTCAGGTCCTATAAGATATTTTGTTTTCAACTATACCATATATATATATATATGGTATAGTTTTTTACATTTTTTATTCTACAATTGTAGGAATTATAAAACGGGTGCCTCTATTTTGCAATTAGCTTATTTCTTAGTAAGATTTCCTTTTGCCAGCAAACTCTGTCCACTTGTACACTTTTGCACCTTACCCTTAGGCTACTATGTGTACGTAGAACAATCTGTCACACTAGCCATGAATCAACTTTATTCAACGACGATGTCATTTTAAGGATATGAGTAGAGACAGAAAGTATCTATTTACCTTTCGACGCACTCATGCCATATATATCTTTGCTAAACTAAGGGATCTTTAATTGTCCGATGCAGCGGCGCGGTGGTCGAGTGGTAAACCAGTCTGACTCGTAACCTAAGATGGTGATTTCCAACCCCGGGCCTAACCACTGCGTTGTGTCCTTGAACAAGACACTTTCTCGCTTTGCTCCAGTCGACTGAGTAACAGATTCTGCTTGGAGCTAAGTTAAGATAACTTAGTGTCCCGTCCAGAGGGAGTCACAGACTCTCACCTACTTTATATAAGGAAACCGCAGATAAGCGCCAGCCTTATTGAGCCACTTGGCTCGGGAAAAGATTTGTATCAATTGGAGGTTTCTGGGCAACTACAAATCTATCCCTCCGTTAGGTATAGAGTCCAATGATTTGGCTTAATTGTCTAACGCATAATCACCAATATTAATTTAGGAGAATAGTTTCAAATTCTCTGCTTATTACTACCAACTGATAGCGTATCCTGGAACTCAACACTAAAATAATTAGCCACAATGTCTAACTACAGGACTTTAACAATTTACGAATTGAACACTTTAATTTGTTTACTTAGAAGTAACACTGCGCACAGCGTACGCCTCAACACTCAGGGCGGATCCAGAAATTTCGGAAAGGGGGGCCCGAACCCGCAATTCTGGAAAGGGAGGCAAAAATGGTATCTGTGCTCAAAACGTTTTCTTCAGTGTTTTTATTAAAAAATGTTTCCAAAATTGCCGACGAAAGGAGGGGGGCCCTGACCCTGTCGGTCCCTCCCCTAACTCCGCCCCTGACAATCAGGATGTTGCAAGACTGATTTGCAACGCGACTGAAAGTGGATTAATTAATGTGGCTGTTGTAAACAAAAAATATTGTGAACATAATAATTGAATCACTTTGTCGATTTGTTAGTAGGTCGAAACAAGAAGTGGGACATACCACAAGTTTCCAGGTTCGACATATCTTCACTAAACGCCGACATTCCTGATTTGACGTCTGGAGCTACTCCAGGGAATGAGAGCAGCAACTCGGCAACTGGGGAGAGTAAGTGTAACGCTGGTGTGTCTTTGTTGTACAAGCTACAAGTCTTAGTGTGTTTTACTTCCAATGAATAAGGACACTTTATTTTTATGGGTAACACATTTTATACGAAGTAACATCCTATCTGTCCCTCACTGACCATAACACCGGGATGACCCTACTCTTTTCGAGAAGTGTGCTGGTTTTTTTAAGTCCCCTGAGCTAGCATTTAAGAGACTAAGCCAACGGTTTGACGTCCCTGTCCGTGTACAGTGTGGCAAAAGATGGTCGCACAAAGTTCAACCCTTGACCAGACAGGGGATTGAACCCGGACATCCTGGTTGGCATTCAGAGAATCTTACCAACTGCGCTAGAGTAGCATCATTTACTCTAAAGTTGTAGAAATTTTAAATCGGGTGCCTCTATTTTGCAAATTAGTTAATATCTTAGTAAGATTTCTTTTGGACCCAGAAAACTCCTTTCAATTGTACACTTTTGGGCCTGATCCTTTGATTACTATACGCACGTAGAACAATCGGTAATGGATGAATCAACTATATTCATTGAAAATAGAATTTGAACGACTAGAAACTGGACACAAAGCGTCTATTTACTTTCGACACACTCGTCTGCAAAATTTATGCCCGGGGCGGGAATCGAACCCACGTCTCCTCTCAGGACTCACCATGCTGGCAACACAGCAAGTTGAGTTAGGTAGACGTGGCCGCGTGGGGTCCCTGTGCCCATGCGTTTTTTCTCTTGTTTTAGTAACAATGAATTGAAGTTTTCGAGGCCTTATAAGGTTCGTACAACGAAAAGAAATGAGACACAATGTGGTTATTTATACCTTTCGACACTCTTGTCCGACAACTTTCTAGATAACATTTCAATGCCAAACAAAATATAGTGTGCCTTCCTTAACAAAACCTAACTATAGTTTCCATTTTGCGCAAAAATACAGGCAATGCTCAGCAAGGTGCAATACTGGAAAAGTGGATCGATATTGATGGAGCTACAGTAGATAAGTTACTGGATGACCCAAGATACCCAGACTATCCGTCCTCCTCAACTATCGTCCCCTCCTTCATTGAGCCAAATAACTGGGGAGAGATCTATGGCTCAAGAATAAGGGCTTACTTCAAACCGCTGACCAGTGGTCCTCACTACTTCTATATTGGTATGTTGCTGCATCCAATTGCCCTCATTTGCTATGACGTCACAGTTGGTTTACGTTTATCAAATTCTGTACTGAAGTCTTCAAACACATAATACGTATCGTATTATCGTTGCATTGTGGGATTGATATCTTGACGCTTTCAAAACGCTGCGATACAATTCTGATTGAAATTATAACTGAATTATTCTTATGGTCAAATAAGTAAGTAACTAAACTAAAAACGAAATATATTTGGATTATTCTCAGTTGAAAATAAGATGATTTTATTTCTGATATGTTACAGCCTGTATCCATCGTCATAGCGAAACAGGGCAGTCATTTTATCAGTCTAATTTTGGTTGTAATGTTAAAATCTCCAAACTATTTTACTTCTTCCTGGTTTTCTATTTGTCTCGCCTTTCTTGTTTGTGTGCCACCTGGACCCTGTGCTATCAACCCTTTACATATAACAAGAACCCGTGTATAAGAACCTAGTAGATGGAAAACCTGCAGGCGCATATGCAGGCTGAAAGCCCCCAACATAGAACAATCTGTTCAGCCTCAAATACTTGGAAAAATCAGCTCAAATTGTTAAGAAACAGGTTACACTGACAAACAAAATTTGTCCTATAATTTCCTCTGGGGCTTAACGTCGACATGATAGGCGGCCTTGAATATCGTATAAAGACTTTTGTGTTGCGTTTAAATGAACTAACGCAGGGTTTTGTTTGCTAAAACTGGTCTTTATAATAAGTATAATATTAGCATACAAGTTTATGACACAGGAATGAGGGGACACGCTTGTTTTGTTAGTTGTCTAACCAGTATTGGGATCTAAAAATATAAAAACTTTTTAAGAACCTAAACAGCCTGGTTTTTCAAGTAGACACCATTTATATAGGAAACTTTTCAAGCTGACTTGGGAAGATGATGGTTCTTTTACACGGCTATATTGTACTTGTTTTATTATTGAACTGTTTCTCGTCCCATTTCAGTCAGTGATGATGAAGGGCAGCTGTTCTTCAGCAAAGATGGTGATCCGAGTAAAAAGATCAAAATTGCGGAGTTAAGAAACAAACATACGACTTTAGGCAACGATTATTACAGGTATTTACTTTACCGAACAGAGCGGAAAAACGGTAATCATGTTGTTTCGTAATTTACTTGCGTATTGATAGAGAAGCGCTAAGGTTTGAGTGTCTATAATGTTGCTACCATTTTCCTAAACTTCTTATAGAATACATACATACATACATACATACATACATACATACATGATTTATTTAGATGTCAATAGTATTTAGCTTTACAGCTAATTGGAGACACTACACTGCAATATATAAATTTAAATATGTAAAAATCATAAATATAAAAAGTTTAAAATTTGCTAAGAATTATAATATATCGTATCAATATATACTAATATATCTACAATTAAGAATAGGGATTAATTACCAATAATCATGATGAGTATGCGTAACATCTACATGCCCCATCTAGCATATCTATTACACTAATTTTGCGTACAACTTTCTTAAGCGTTCGGAGGCTTGTTTTGGTGCGTATCTCATTACTAATTTCCCCCAGAGCTAGGGACCAAGACACCTAATGCTATGTTTGCCATGCCAAAACTAGGGATTGGAAAATCATTACTACGAGCTAATTCGCGTTGAACAACTGAGAGAAATTGAGGAAAAATTAGTTTTTCTGCTGTCCAAAGTAAAATCCGGCTCTCCCACAGTTAAAAACCTAAAATTCTCGAAACTACCTTCATCAAGTTCTTCTGTTCGTTTATATGTTAAACTCTGACCAAAATGGAGCTTGCTTACGAAATCTGCAATTTCACGAGCCATAGACCAATTGCATAATACGCCCCAGTGGCCATAAACTAAAACTTTGAGTCGAGGCTAGAAATGTAGAAATACAGCAAATGTATGAGAGCTTGGAACTTGAAAGTTATTGTTTATGGCCACTGGGGCGTATTATGCAATTGGTCTGTAGATGTTCTTAATACGAAAGTCCAAAAAAGCGAGAATACAGTTTTCCGCTCTGTCACTTAATCGATGGTAACAACACTACAGGTGGTAACATAAATAAAATAGAAATAATACCAGCATTGTAACGCTTCGACACTTCAACGGCTGCTTATTTCCACATATAGACAAAAACAGTTTTACATGGCAAAAAGAAAAATATAATGAGAGGATGCAAAATGAAGTGATTTAATTAGAAAATCCTTCAACCTCTATATAGCTCCTCAGAAGAGACACGAAAGGCGGTAACCTCGATTATTATATTTTAAAATTTTAATTCTTTTTATACAGCTACGTGCATGGTGAACCCAGACCAAATGGAATTATGGGTTGTACGAGTTTCTGCATTGGAAAACCTTGTATTATTCCACCATTTACAAAAACTCATAATTATTTCCGGTCATGGTTTGCACCAATATACAAGACAGCCTTTTTTGAAATAACTGTACGTATACAATAAAATACATATGTACATCCAATGATAATGATAACAATAATACTCGCAAGGAGCTCAGTAAACCATTCTTAATATTAATAATACTTGCCACGGTGATTTTCAATAGAGGCCTGCAAAATACTTTTATCTTGTAGATATGAAGAGCAAAAGTCTTGGAAGTTGGATCTGGATAAAGAAAAGTACTATTACCTGGAGGCGATCCATAAGGAACGCTATGACAATGACGCCCTACAGGTGGCCGTACAGACTCCAGACGGCCAGCTATTTGGGCCAATACCCTCTCAGTTTCTATGGACTAAGATTCCCAAGAAGCCAAATCAAGGTAGAAAGCTTTTTGCTCTCAATCACCATGAATCAACATTAACCTTCGCTACCATTTATCATCATTCAACATCTTTAAACCATCATTTGACATATTTTATTATAATTCAATGCCATTTGTTATCATTCAATGCCTTTGGCTATCATTCCAAACTACTTATCATCATTCAAAATCTTTAACATCGTGCAACAACATTTACTTTATTCAATATCATCTACCAAAGTTCTTCTTTGGTAAAGATTATCCCTCTCTCTTGATAGAGCTTCTTAGAACCTGGAAGTTCATTTTTCGAAGCAAAAAGATTAATTCAGCAAATTACTTACTTTGCTACTTGCAAATTATATTGTCAGATTACTTTTTAAGACCGATTTACAAGGTACAAACCTTGCCTACAACTCTCGCATGCAACCGACTTAGGCCATGTTTTAGCGGATATTTACACGCGTGCAACTTTCAGCTCACGACACCATAATTACGTGTACAATTCTGCCGGTGTGCCACATGGGAGACTGGGGAGAGCAACAAACAAAAGGCGGACACCAAATGTGGTATGATTTTCCAAAGATTGTCGTACGGTTTTATAACATGATTCAAAACGCCACTTTTTTTGAGTTGATGCAATAGTTGTAGGAAAATTGTAGACTTGATTTACACGACGCAATTCGTGTCCTAAGGGTGGCCTAAGTCTGTTGCATGTGCAAATCAGCTTTAGAAAACTGGTTTTTCTGCTTCGGCAAGTATACCAAATGTCGGATTTGTCTAACTTTCAAACATTAGTCCTTTGTCAGAGGCTAAATGATTTGACGAATGGTTAACGCTCAAAATTTCAGTCTCATATACAACCTGAGGGAGAAAAACATGCCATAACACCTTTTAAATACGTTTGCGGAGTTTCTGGATTTTGTAATTCTGTTCTATTTTTCTTATTATGGAGATTTGAAAAAGCTAATTGGATTTTGTATATTTCAGTAATTGACAACTACAGTGCGACAGAACAGTTGTATGCTAAAAAAGGCACTAAGTGTTTTTTCATTAAACATTATCACGCAGAGAAGCCGTTACTCAATGCAGCGCAGATCGGAGCGTACGCAGGGGCTAAAGCTGGCGCAAAAATGGCAGCCAAAACCGCAAAGAAAATCGGGGAAAAATTTGGAAAAGAATCCGGAGCAACGGCTGGTGCGAAATCAGGAGCAGAGGCTGGGTCCGAAGCTGGCAGGATTGCTGGAAAGGAGGCTGGTGAACTCGCTGCCCGCAAGGTAGCAATGGACACACTGAATAAGATTTTAAAGGCCCAAGGCCAAGGAAGTCCTTCGGCAGCTGGAGGAGGGGGAGAAGAAGCGGGAGGAGGTGGGGCAGCGGCTGGTGCCAGTGCTGGAGCGGGAAGCAGTACAGGTGGAGGCGGAGGAGGTGCGACAGGAGCTGGTGCTGGTGCGGGATCAGTAGGCGGTACAGGTGGAGGCGGAGGAGGCGGAGGAGCGGGAGGAGGTGGGGCGGCGGCTGGTGCTGCCACGGGAGCAGGAGGCGGAGGTGGTGGAGAGGCAGGAGGAGGGGCAGGAGGTGCCGGAGGAACTGCAGGGCAAGGCGGGGTCGTTGGTACAGCTATCGCAGGCGGTGCTGGTGGAGCCAGTGCGGCTGGTGGCACCACAGCAGGAGGTGGCGCTGGTGCAGGCACTGCGACAAGTGCTGGTAGTGCTGGGGCAAGTGGTGGAACAAGTGCTGGTGGCACTGGAGCGGGTGCAGGTTCAGTGGCTGGGACGAACGCGGGTTCAGTGGCTGGGACGAGCGGGGGTTCAGTGGCTGGGACGAGCGGGGGTTCGGTGGCTGGGACGAGCGCGGGTTCAGTTGCTGGGACGAGTGCGGGTTCAGTAGCAGGGGCAGGTGCCACCAGTGGTGCACCATCAAGTTCAAATTCTGCTCTAAACCTTGCGTTGAGCATCATGGGGGCGGGAGGAGGAGCGACGGGGGCCGCCGGAACAGCGAATGCAGGAGCCGCTGCAGCCTTAGCAAATGCTGCCGCTCTTATCGCCGTTGGTGCCCAAGGTCAAGCAATGAAGCGTAAGTTCTTCAGTTTTAGTTTCTTTCTTTCTTTCTTTCTTTCTTTCTTTCTTTCTTTCTTTCTTTCTTTCTTTCTTTCTTTCTTTCTTTCTTTCTTTGGTCAAACAAATACATCAATCAAGTTAAGGTTTTGTTTCCCAGTGTTTTGTGTCGCCCCTAAGGGTATCACTTTCGTGCCGATTTGGTCTGGAAAAGGGTATACATTTGTCTGAGTAGTCTTAAAAGGGTATGGGTTTCTCGACAAATGTGTTGACCGTAAGGTTAGTTGTTAATTTGATCGAGTATTTGTCTGAAATAGGGTATCCATTTATTCGGCTTTGTCTGAAATAAGGAGAAGAAAATTGTAAAATGGCTTGCGTGGCACACCCAAGTATATCGAATATGACGTTTCGGTTTGTTGTTGCAGTTATCCCAAATGCTATGTATCTGGTCTACTCCTACAACACGCCTACTGTTCAGGACTACAACCTCAACTACTGTCTGTCGTCCAGCATTTCCAAATCTGTGATACTCGTCGAAGGATGCCAGTACTTTATTGTCCACTCTCCGGGCTTTAACCGCGATCCACTCACGATATCTCTTGAGTCCGTGTGTTACCCTGGATATTACGTAACTCAAAGCCAAGGAGCAATTTTCCTGGGGGAAAAAAGTGAGGGACAAGAATTCGGTAAAGAGCATGATTATTTATTACTTATTTTTTACTCGGGCCTTGCTAGGATTCGAAAACGTCTTTATACTTCTTTTTTTCTTGTGTGTTCCCAATCTCCTGCACCTGGGTTTTGCGAGATGTTTTGAGCCCGCGTTACATAAGTGTCCAAAACAAAATGGCGAATCGAAGACCTGTGGCTTTGAAATTTGAACCTTCGTGAAGAAAGTATTTGAAAAGTTATAAAAAGTACTCAGTGCTTTGTAAATTAATGGTGTTTGGCACAGTTCATGTAACCAGATAAAGCTCATACAAAATGCAAAACTAGGAATTGAAATCACATAAATTTCAATATTTTCAGGATAATTGGTTATTTGACAACATTGTGACTGTCAATTTCTGGCAGTGAGATTTGCGAATCACTATAATTGTGCAAAATATTTGCTCAACCAACTGAAAAGAAAAAAATGCAGAGTGTTGACCTCTTGAACTTGCTCAAATCGCTGGAAAACGCACCTTCGAGAGTTCAGAACTCAAAAATTTCCCAAGGCGGCAGGGCTCCGGATTTCTTTTAAAATCTGACCTTTCAGCTCTTGAAAATCCAAGCCTACGTTACAAATATCCCAGCATAGCCCCTAAAATGTATGAACGATATCTCTTTTCTCTCTGTGTCTTCCTCATTCCTAAAGGGAACATAAGTATCTTGTCCTGTTTGCTGTTGTCCTTCTACATTTTTGCCATGTTATATATGTTCTTTGCTTTCAACTCTGCCATACGTGTTCTCCTCCAGCTTTGTCTGGGACGCCCTTTCCTCCTTTTTCCCTGTGGGGTGTATACCCAATCCGTCTCCATGAACTCCTCTTATGCCCCAACTCTGTGGCTCTTGTCCGGTCTGTTGCCATAGGTCTTAGTTCCTGAAATGAATGATATACAATGTGTTTATTACTACAGCCAATGCGGCCACGTTGTATATCCGACGTCGCAACGACCTTCCGGGAACATTTTCGTTTGGTTTGATGGAGAGAAATCTATACATGGTTGTTGGATCAAAAACGCGCCAAACGTTTGACGTGATTGCATCACTTGATAACAACACGAAAGATTTTGACATGCAGTCCTCGTACGTTCTCAAGCCTTACACCACTGGGGAGGATCTCAAGAAGAACTGCCCTAAGAAGTCGTTCCCAGGCTCTCCGCAACAGCCAGTGCCCGAGCGCCCACAGGTGGAGCCTACTAGCAAACCAGGTACCAACCCATTTACATGCTGTCTAAGTTATTCATACTCAGCGATTTAGGTAGTGTGTACATGGTACCGGAATTAATTTGATCCACACAGACCTAATTCCACATTTACATAGAAGTTCTCATTCTGGAATGAAAGTGTGGTAAAAACATAGTCGTAACGAAAACATGAGTCAACTGACCAGCGCATTTCCGTACCAGAATGAGTTGTATTACATGATACAACAACGTGCGGCCAGATTTCCGGAACGAATATTTTATTCCGGTGAGACTATCGGTATGAACTTATGCCTGAATGATTCGTACCGGAACTAGATTTTAGAAGGTAACAAGTAGACGAATATTTTGAAATTTGGAGGCCCTAAACACTTTAATCACTTCCAGTAATCTTAAACGATTATTTGTGTCAAAAGTGCTCGTAAATTGTTCGTCAGTTAACACTTGTTTTCCGTAAAATTCTTGTAACAGTACTTTAAAGGGAGCAAGCAAGCCCACGGAAATCTTGCACGCTTTACGGTACTGCACTCGATATTATTCTATATTTCTTGCGGTATTTTTGAAAAACGTAACCTTGAGTTCATAATAGTATTAGAGTTTTAACCTTGATCAATTTAAGAATATTTCGTTTTTTTCGAAATACAATAGTTTTCAGTAGGGAGTTTACTGTTTTCCCGCGTTTTAGAGGCTTATTCATTAGCCGTTAATAAGGATCTGAAACCTTATCATATTCTCGAGTTTAGGTTTCATTCTTTCGTTTCTGTTGTTTTTGTAACAACGTGTTTTTGCCAAAACTAAATGCAAGAGCTAATTACTCATGTTCATATACCATAAAGTTGTGGCATCGCCTCCACAATTGGTTTAATTATAGCCAGGTTTTACCTCACTATCAACTTCTCGAGCCTTTCTATCTTTACTTTAAAAAAATAACTGACATTAGTTAGCAACTAGTTTTTGCCCCTTGCGCTAGGGAAGTGGGGTCTTGATTTATTGTCAAACATAGTGTTAATAACGTTGAAAAATCTATTTCTGTTCGAAAAAATGTGTTAGAAGGTAAATCTTAGTTTCTTTTTGTTGTGATAACTGATAATGACTTTGTGTCTATTTGGCGTTAAAACATTCCATTTAGCTGTTTGTATTTTAGAGAAGAACTAGTGAACATAAATCCTGTAACTCTTTAGCAATTTTAAGGTTGTTACACGCGAGTAGACACATCGATTCAACATATCACCACTACAGAAGATTGCTTTACGTGCACTGTCATTTTTCATACAATTCTTGTCGCAGCAACAGAATTTCTCAAACCCATTGCGACGTGCGATACTTTCTAGAAACAACGTGGAAACTAAATTAATCTTACTTGCGCCAAAAGAAACCTAAAAAGACAGACACATACAAGTGCAGTTGTGGCGGGAAAGGCTCCACGCTCGCGTGAAAGATTCACATTTCTGTCGCAGCGAAGTGTTGTAGCGACGTTTCGCCTTATATGTATCGACCTTGAAATGTTTATTAATAAATTGCACATTGGGCCTGTTTATAAGTAATATTCTATGTCTCTTCTTTCTTTCATCCCTTAAATTGTTTGTCGTTGCTGTTATTGTAAGCAACAAAACAGTTTCGCTGTTTTCTTTCGGGTGCTCTTACAATTGCAAGAGTTAACTGTTTTTTAAACATGTTAAAACATGTCTTCAATGGACTTGTGTCCAATTTAAGTGTACATTCTTTTACTTGTTGGTTAGGTACTGAAACAAGCAAGTGTATTGCACTGCGATTTATCAACAAAGCGGAGAAGCATTTCAGACTGGTGTCGAACATAAAGCACCGCGGTTACTTAGTCACCGGAAGTGAGCTGAAGATAAAGACGACATTCAAGCATCCCTCGCTGTACCACTTTATCACGTTCAAAGGCAAGGATCCCACAGGAGTGGCCGCTGTTCTACTGGACGGTGACGAGAGCATATCGATTACGCCTCAGATTGACTGTTCTCATTATATTGACGTGGAAGTCACCTTCGTACCCAGTAGGTGCAATATGTTCCTGTGACTTTAATAATAATAATAATAATAATAATAATAATAATAATAATAATAATAATCTCTATTAAAGCCATAAGATAAAAACTACATATTTCATGTTACATAAAAAATATATTACAACTGTTAAAACACTAAGAATAATACTGAAAATACAAATTACTACGGAAGGGTTTATACTTTTTGATAAAGAAAATTTAGTGCAACTATCCAAATCGTGAAGACTATAGCATACTTTTGGAGGGCTTATTTTTTCCCGCATATAAGAGAAACGGTCACAACCAGTAGAGAAGAGAAACCGCAAGCTGGCCGGTTGGAGTGGCCAAGGAAGTTAGGATCTCAATTTTGATTGGCTTAGAAACACATTCCATAAATAACTTTATGTGATCACGGTTTTTGTAGTCGACCGTAAATGATAAATGAATTATAGCTAATAAGAAACCGGTAAAATTTAGTTAACGAAAATTAAAAATTCACATTATTGTTTAAAGAATAGTTTTCTATGTAAAACAGAACATATGGTTGGCACTTGCATAAATTAGTTCTAAAAGGGCCAATTCGAATACTTTAATTGCGGCATTTACTCTCTGGCTTAGAAAACAACACAAGACCTACACCCGCTGTGGTAACAAAGCCACAAGGGCCAACACCTTCTCCTCGTCCGGAACAATCACCACCACCGTCGCCGCCTCCACCAGCACCGTCACCACCACCACCACCACCATCACCAGCAGCAGCAGCAGCAGCAGCACCACCACCACCATCACCAGCAGCAGCAGCACCACCACCACCATCATCACCACCACCACCACCACCATCACAACCAGCAGCAGCACCACCACCATCTCCTCCGCCTCCGTCTCTCACTTCTCAACACCCGTCTCCTCCTCCCCCTGCCCCTTCCTCTCCACCGATAGCACCTCCCACCGTATCACAGCCTCCATGTGTACCCAGCTGCTCGAACCCTCCGTGTGAACCACCTTGCAAGCCAGGTACGAATGGGTTATACTACTACTACTACCACTACTACTACTACTACTACTACTACTACTACTACTACTACTACTACTACTACTACTACTA